>JABWTJ010000059.1:9210-32051 GCA_016801875.1 Solanum sitiens
AAAAACATCAGTTACCTCCTAAGAAATGCCTTAGTAAATGTTGTGGCATGACGCATGTACCCACTCACGCCTCATTCTTGGGGTTTTCCATAGTGCCACTAGGTAACCCTCCTTGTTGTCTCGAGTAGAGATGAGACAATATATGACCCATTTGAGTCTCTAGTAGATTAATAGATATGGAATGAGAAACAGTCATCTGATTTAGGTTTAGACATTCTCTTTTATCTCTTTCAACACTTTTTCGTGTTCTTCAACTTTGTGGAAAATGAGTGAGATTATCTCTTCTATCTGTCCACCCTTATAATCATTAGGCTTTCTATGCGCATGAGAAGAAATTTACATATCATTTTTTTATATAGTTTTTCAAATTCCATGATCTTTTTGGCCAAGAGATCCAGCTGGGTCAATATTTTGGCCAATTTTGGTTCCTCTTTTGCTCCTAGTTGGTATTAGTCATGTCGAGGAGTTGGAATACTATAGCATAGGGTTGTCATATTAGACCACCCAGAGAAAGTTGGTCAGCCACTCATCTATTCTCAGGACCAAAACCTTTATAGTTTCAGACAGTAGCATCTCATTTCGGATTCCATGAGTTGGGCGCTTCAACAATAGTGTCTTAAATCTCAGCCACAACTCATAGATTGTCTCACCCTCCAAGTGCTTGAAATTTAGGATGTTATCCCTAAGAATCATCTTCTTTGAAGGAGGGTCGTACACTTGGTTACCGTTGCTACCATATAAGCTCATTTCCTCTGTTTTAACAGCGACATACAAACCAAAATTAGAAATAAGTAGATTAAACTATAACTTAAAAGAACACAATTCAACTTCACCAAAAGAATTTCAAACAACACCACTCCTCGGCAGCGGCACCATTTTGATTAATAACGTTTCAAAGATACTTCCTCTAATTCTAAGTGTCAACGATAATAAATTAGAATAAATCCAACTAAATGATTTGGGATCGAATCCCATAGGAGTGGTATGTGTTTCAAATTCAATTGGTAAGTATGATCATGGTCAAATCAATTATAGGAATAGAAATTATCGAATAAAGACATCATTCAAATTAAGGGGTGACACAAATGTTAAATGGGATTGGGTTAAGGATTCACTCTGTCAAGCTGATACCAGATCTACCCGATACCCACAAACTACAAATAAAAAACGTTACTTCTAAAATCTCTCTTTCGAGCAAGCGAATAACACAAACATAGAACTGCATCTGCAACTACAATTCTTAGGTCAAACCACAATTAATGATTGAAATCACTTTTAAATAGCATTTAAACTAACAATTAGCAATTCCCATAAGCTAAATAAGTCCATAATCACACCCCAAGAATTGAAGTTTCATCTAGACATTATAAAAAGGTAAAAACAGTTACCAAATTGAATATCCATCAACTGGGTAAGATTAATGTAGTCCTTACAATGCTCCAATTTGAAGGTTCTCAAATACCCACTTCCAAAATCTCTAAAGTGAACTTCTTCAATCCTTAAAAGCTAAGGGAAACTAGAAAAAAAACTGTCTCCAGACGCTCAAAAATTAATAATATATTGTTCTAAATATTATTTGATACTAAATTAAATGTTCAAAAATGTATTTATAGTCATCAAAAATAAGCTACAAAAGCTCATTTGCCGAAGTGAATCGGGATCGCAGAACCAGTCGGTGAGCCGCCCTTTGGTCTCTTCCATCTTTCTTATTCCTTGGTATTCAGTATCCTCAAGATCTGCAACTTTGGCCGATCTATCTTAACTTCGCAAAATCACTCGGTGATCTTTCAACTACTCTTTTTCATCACCAAATTGGTTCTTTCCTTCTGGGCTTGGCACCGTCGAACTTTAGGTGGTATGATAAGCCACTTGTTGATATACTAAGAGCTATTGTCGATCCTTAGGCCCAAACTCAACCAAAACACAAAATATAGGGCGATAAATGACACATTGGCGAACCGTAGAGTGGTTTGGCGAGTTAAACTAAGCTCGGCGAATTGGTCAACGTGCAAAATTTCAACCCATTTCCCAAAATCAAGCCCGCAACCCACAAAAACAAAATCAAACAACACACTCATTCAACTAGACTTAGACTCATAGAACCCATACCACCGGGGTACTGAGACTTCCCCCTATTTGGCCAAAATTGGTAATTTGATTGCTTTTGCCCTTAAGAATGACATCGAAAACTCTATCATTGGGAAAACTACGTCATTTGGGTTGCTCAGAATTCACCGGACTAGACCCAACAACAATTTAACACAACCCACAAATTTATGATCATTTTTAAGTATGAAACTTAGGAAATCAACAATACAAGAATATTAGGCATGATTATGAGAATACGAAAGACAAACAAGCACACAATTATGATTTCACTGTAGGCCCAATACACATCAACAATATTTAAACAATTGCATTTGAATTCAACCTCTATTTAAGAGTTTGGCATTCGGAAAACAAACCTTTAAGATGAAATACAAGTTTGTAAAGCTAGGTGGTATGTATTCAAACTATAAACATGAGAAAAAAGAGTAAAAAGTGATAAATATGCAAAAAAATCGAAAATCTAAAGTACGGGTGTGATTGTATGAGGCTAAAAGTGAGGGAATGTGAAAGAGATTGAAATCTTAAACCTTTCGCCTTTTAAAACAGTTCAATTCACGGATCATTGGAGATATTAGTCATCCTCGCTGATACACTCGGTGACATGCCGAGTGGTTACTTACCTCACTGAGTTTAATAGGACCTCCACTTAGTTTGGGGGTCCAAACGGGAGAGAAACTCAGGCTCGCCGAACCTGTTCGGCGAGTCGCTGACCCATTCATAGGCCCACCAAATTTAAAGGGCTTTATCCTTATATTTTATTGAGTCCAACGGTGGTCCTAGTGGGGCTTGCCAATATCTTCGGTGAGTCACCGACTGGACTTTTTTTTTGCCAACCTGCATATTTTAGAAACATTTCACAATCTGCACAATAAACAACTGTTATTCAAAATCAAAATACAAGACAATAAAAAAATGGGTTAACTCCCAAGAAGAGCCTTAGCAAATGTTGTGGCACGAGCAAATACGCACTCACACTTCATTCTTGGGGTTTTCCATAGTGACACTAGGTCTCCCTCCTTGTATCTCCAGTAGAGACGAGACAATATATGACCCATTTAGGTCTTAATAGCGATCGCTGGGTCGTGCTAATTCCATACGAATAAATAGATATGGAATGAGAAGTAGTCATCTGATTTAGCATTGAGACATTCTCTTTTATCTCTTTCAACGCTAGGTGACCAACGTTTAAGGAAAACAACTAACGACCCCTGACTTAAAAGCTATTGGGACCAACTGGCGAACCTTATCGACAAACCATCAACTGACCTATGGTTCATCCTGCCAATAGTCTGTCTTTCAGATAATGGGTCCTGAGGGTCTTTATCCATGGACCAGGATCATGGTCGTGGTCTGACCTACTTTCTGTAGGTACGGCCATGGGTCGACCCTTAGACATATTTTTTTTGGAATCTCGGAGGGAGCTGTAGGTGGTCATCCACAGACCGCACCTATGTTCTGTGGGTCACCATTTGGTCCATCGATGGTACCTGCAACTTTTTAAAACTGTAGCTTGGTATGTCTAGGATAAGGAGTGTTACAACATTAGTAGCTAAAGACCATTGTTCTGGGGCTGCGGCTACATGTAATTGTTGAACATTGATTGTTTTGAATTAATGTTGGTTATAACTTAAAATTACTTTTATATTCTTGTTTTAGTATTTCATGCTTGATCATCATAGAGATAAATATATTGTATATTCTTGGATTCGGGAGACGATAAGGCAGATAGACCAACGGATACAGAAAGCTTGATCTTCTATTAAATTGAGTTTAATTGTGTTTCAGAGTGACGCCCAAACGAAACCTAATTTGTTTATGAAGTAGAATAATATATAAATGCTCGTCAATTGGGATTGCCTATCACAACTCAACGATGTAGCTAGACAACTAATTGGAGTACGCGCTTTTAGGTCAGGAGACCATGATAATTAAATCAACCCTGTAAACAAATAATTTGATAATCGTAGTTAATTTATGCATGAGATATATGATACATGAAACCCTTTGCATGTCGTAGCCCTGGAATTTTTCAACCATTGTAAGTAATATTATTATTTAATTCCTGACATTTTTGGCGCTCTTAATAACTAATTAGTCTAGTATAATTTAGTAAATATTTAACTGACAAATTATTTGGATTTGATAATTTGATTCTTTTAAGAGTCAATATATTACTCGCCGCAACCAGTACACTTGTGTGAGCAATTGGGAGCAACAAGTTTTTCACGCCACTACTAGGGACTTAGAAATTAACAATTCTTTTAGGTTATAATTTTATTCATTTATTTATTCATTGGTTAATTTAATTATTTTTTTTCTTTTGTGAACAACTAATTATTATTTTTAACTTTTGAATAAACTGGTACTCTAGTCAATATGGATGATTGGGATAAATCATGGTTGGGTGATGAGTATTCATATAAATATCCTGGTAATCATTTTAATGGACACCACTTCGATATCGAGTAACCTATATGTCCTCTATGTGGTTTTCAATATATTCATTGGAATGGTTTTCCTAAATCTTATTCCCTTCCCCTGAACCCCTATTATGATTATTCTATTATTTGTGATGTTTGTAGGGGCGATGAAGTACAGAATGCAAAACAAGATGCGCATCGTGTGAATTCATTTATGCAATACACTAACATACTAGACAAAGTTAATTTAAAATTCAGGGAATAAATATTTCATTGCGCAGAAGAACAATAAAAAATCATGAAAATGTAGGATAATCTTAACAATGTTCAATTAAAAATTACATCCCTAGCTAAATTAGAGGAAGCGAATGAGTCCCAACAGAGACAAAGTTATGAGGAAACAGAGATACTAAGACAATCTTGGCTAAAAGAAAACACTCAACTTCTAATGTTTCAAAAGTCTATCCGTGATGGTCTAATATACATGACAATCCAACTGACTGAAGGAAGAGTTGAGCTTATAAAAAAAATAGATCAATTTGGCTCAAATAGTGATAAGTTGGATGCTCACTTGAATGAAAAGATTGAGGTGTCTGACGTCCAATCACCAATTGTTGTGGATGATGACCAACTAGTAAAGCAAAAAGAGGAATTATAACCATTCAACTATATCTTATTCCTTAATGTCGTTGGTGACAAAGAGTATAAAACTTAGAATGTTGTAAATAATACCGCTTTGGAGTGGAGAAATCTTGGATCACATTCTAAACACTTTTCTATATTATTCTTAAATGGTGACATAAAATTTAAGTCATTGGAACTAATGGAAGAGAGTATAGATGAGGAAAAAGGTCCGTACTTCTAAAGTACACGTTAATTATTATATTTAGTTGATTATTGTTTGACTTTTCTTCAGCTAGTAATCTACCACTGCTATATCTCTTCAAGTAGTTTAGCATGTTTAGCACTCCTCTTTAAGAGGAGTTAGTTTAGGCAATTACTTAGTCCATTCTTATATATAAAACATATTATTGGATCAATCAAAGACACATCGACACTTTTGCTTTTATATGGTAGAGCCGTAAGATCTGTTTTTTTTATTTTATCTTCCACCAACCCTCCACAATGGGAGACGCTACTCATGTTGTTAATGCTGATTACAACATCGGCGCAATGATTGTTCAATTTAACACTGCATCCCAATTGCCCATAAAATTACATGGCAATCACAATTTTGCAACATTGAAGGCACAATTCTCCATGCTTATGCATGATCATGATATCTATAGTCATCTCGATGGGTCTACTCCTTCCCCATCTCGCACTATCATAACTGGCATAGCCCCTACTTCCAATCCTGCGTATTCTCTTTTGTTTCAACAAGACCAACTTATTCAAAACACACTTATGACATCTATTGATCCAACAATTGCTACAACGGTTGCCGCTGCTAACTCATCTAAGACAGCCTGTGATACCCTGCACACCGCTTATGCAAATAAGTCTCAAACCAGAATTTTCAGTCTGCATGATGGACTTATGCATCTAAACAAGGACTCGCAACCATTCACCGAGTATTTGCAAAGTGTTCGCTCTATTACTGAACAAATCTCGACTGATGGTGCCCCCGTCACCAACTCTAAACTTATAATAAAGATTCTTAGTGGTATGGGTGCAGAGTTCATGGTATTTCTGTTGCAATTTGTGCTCATGACTCTCCTATAACATATGAAGAATTGTACAAAAAAGCTTCAAGACCATGAACTTTTTCTTCGACGAGAGGAGTCCAAAAGTGTTCCAACCCAGATTAATGTTGTTGTTGCCACATCAAACCAATCTGGTCATTCAAATTATCGCAACAACCGTCGCCCAACAATAACAATGGTAGCAACCAACAACGGCGGTCCAACAATCGCTTTACTTCACCAAATCAGAGGAGATCTTCGACCAGCAACAACTCTTATGATAGTGTACGCTGCCAGCTGTTCAAAAAACTTGGTGATGTTGCAAGCGTTTGTCGTTCGCAGTCTCACAATCATTTTGAGGCCAACTATGTGTCCGTATTGAACACGTCTGAAAATCCTTGGATTCTCGACTAGAGAGCATCTCATCACATGTAACACTTCGAAAATCCAAGATGTGTTCTAGAGCCTAACTTGAGTTTCATAAGGTTTAGACACTGTTTCAAGGTCTATTTTAATGAATATAAGTCATTTAGTAAGTCTATAAACCAAAACGTCCAAGAACGTCCACGACTTTCGGAAACTAGTTCAATAAGGTACTAGCGTGCCTTAACATATTTGACTAGCTTTTAGGAGTCCTAAAATGATGCAAATTGGTGGAAGGGTGTTTAATACATATTAGAGTTAGTTCATAGTCGAAATATTTGGGCCCGACTCCCCAAGGACCAACCAAGGGCCCTTGAGGAGGACCCTCGCAAAAGGTGGAAAAAGCTATCAAGAGACAGTGTCCACTGACGGAGGCCACTAACGAGGCGTGGTCCAATCGATGGGGGGTCGATGGCCACCATTGATGGACACTTACCCAAATTATTGAAGGGCCTCTTTTGACAACTCTCTGAACTTACCTACGGATGTGCAACACGGAAGGGGGGGACTGGTCGTCGATTGACCCACAATCCGTCGATCGTGGTGTCATCTGTGAGGATTGGTTTTCAGTGCACGTTTTATCTTAGGTTAATTAATTAATTGGATTAGTTAGGAAGTTAATTAGGAGTTAGGGGAGGTCTAATTAAGTGATTTAACCCCCTATATAAAGCCCTAACCTAATTAACCTAACCTAAACTCACATAATTCCCAAACCCAAAACTCTCTTTCTTCTCTCTTCTTTCTCTCTCCCAAAGAAACCCCATTGAAGACCAAGCTAGAGGTGGGTTTAAGGGATGCAAAGAGTCAATTTACTCCATCAATCTTCATAAATTAGCAATGTATGGGATCTCTTTCACCTTTGAGACCTTTTTCCTCAAAGGGTTCCATCAAATTGATTTCAGAATTTGGGTTTTCAAGTGGGTTTCATCCAATCTCGAAATTAATGTTATGAATTGATTTGTTTATGATTTATTTTGGATATTAAGAATATACTAACATTTATTTTAACTCAATTATGGTATATCTTGATGGATTGGTCTAGTTTGTAGAAGATGACCTTTACCCCTTAACCCTAGGTTGTGATCTTGATGTGAATTGAGTAATGTTGGTTCAATTGACTTGGTTATTGGTTGTATTATTACTAGGTGATGTTATTGTATCAATCATGAATAGATTAGGGTGATTAATTGTCCTATCATGCTAGTTTTTGAGTAATTGCTTTAGATTATGACTTTGATCTATGTATCTTATATTAAGCTATGAACTAGTATTGGTTGTGATGTAGTGATTCAATTAGCCTTGTTATCATGTTGGTTATGGTTATATGATGATACTACACCCTAATTGGGTTTATTAAAGGTTTGATGGTAAGACCTTGATGATGAATTATGAAGGAGACTTGGTAAGTCTTATGATCCCTATTCTTTACTTCAATTATGGTTAATTATTATTAAAGTCATGATGTTGTATTGGGTTATGCCTTGTATTAAGATCGATAGGGTTGGTATGATGTTGAATTGAAATATTTTGACTATGGTTTGTGAAGTTTTGGCTAAGATTTAAATGTTATAAGGATGGTGAATGATTTACCAATGCGCCTTATTATGAAATGATATGTAAATGTGCTAACCTCACTTATATGAATTGTAATGAAAGATTATACTCATGCAATACTTATTGAGCTATGATGATGATGATGATGATGATTATACAAGGGTTAGACCCTATGACCTACAATAAGCTATGATGATTAATAAAGACACTTCAAAAGGGACTTAGCTTATCACCGAGTGAACTTGACAATGGGAGGTGTTGACTTCCCATAGATGGTGATTCACCCTATAATTCCATATGAGGTGTTGACTACCCTATGAACGATACTCATCCATTGGATTCCCATGAGAGGAGGCCCAATTACCAAGTGGCATGTAGAGGGATTATATACCTATCTCTTAGTTCTTGAACTATTTTGACCCCATAGGAAGACTAGCTAGTGGATCCACCTAGAAAGCTAGGTTTATGTTTGGTATTACTTTGGCTGGTAGACCACCTTCCTTCGGTGTAAGGTTTTACAACACCGGATTTCACACTTAGCTCTTGTGGTCTATGTCGGTTAAGGAAAGTGTTCCCTAAACTAAAATGAAGTAATGAAGTACAAACTAACTACGGTGACTTGAGAGGTTGACTTAGCTTAGGGAGGGGTATGAGACTCTACCTATGCCTTGCACTAGTTTGCCTTGAAGGGAACTTTAGGAGGTTTTCATTATGTATATATATGCTTATGATGATACATGATATTTATATGGTGAACTTGCACATTGTTGATACTATATGTTGATTGGTGTCATTTATGAATATGTGTTGGTCTTCATTGTTAAAGTATGATGATATGTACTCTTAAATGATATGCTCTGTGAAGTAGGAGGTTGGTCATGATTCTTGTTAGGATACTTGATTGAGTTAGGTTATGGGGCTTTGCTTGGTAGTTGCAGTTGTTGACTTGATAGGGGTTGTGGGTAATTTTCTTGCTTTGGTTATGTTATAATGAACTCCTATTCATGCTTGTGGTTATCTATGACTTGATGATAGAGTTATTGACTATGTATTCAATTACATGATATGCATGTTGAATTGACTAGATTTGATGTTGTTGGTCTTGTGATGTACATGCCTATGACTTAATGAATATGACTAATTGATTTGGTATAGTCTTGTTGAATGTGCATAAGGGTTATTTAAGTAAATTGCATATTTAATGAAATGTCCCTTGTTAGCATGTTTTCATGATATGTGTGCATATGGTCTCATACTTAGTACAAGTGGTGTACTAACCACATTGCTTCCTTTTCCCCAATATTTTAGGTTTCATTCATTGAAGGGCTTTTGGAGACGACTTTAAAGAAGACTTGGAATTCCTTATCATCCAAGTTGGTAGGTCCTCACTTTCCGAGGGCAATGCCACCATCAAGCCTATGATGTTGCTTTAGTTTTAGGACTCTTATGCATCTTTCCTTTTCATTTGAATATTAAATGTTGTATGAACTATATGTGGTCTCGTTTCATTGATGTATGGGCAAGACCCAATTTGATACACTCTTATTAGATGGTTATGATATGAACTATTTGAGACTATGTTATGTTCTATATATCCATGTGCAATAAAAGTAGAAGACTAAGTAACATTCCTATACGAAGGGTCTATGTATATATATATATATATATATATATATATATATATATATATATATATATATATATATATATATATGTGTGTGTGTGTGTGTGTGTGTGTGTGTGTGTGTGTGTGTGTGTGTGTGTGTGTGTATGTATGTATGTATGTATGTATATATGCAGAGGTCTATGTAAACCTCAATGTAGAAGTAGTGAAAAGTTTTAAATTTCCGCTAAATTTGACCTATGTGTGTAATGATTTAAGCTAAGAGGCTAGTATTAGTCCTCAAAGAGGACAACGACGCCGGTTACGTCTAGGGGCTATTCACGGATGTGACATCACATCACTGCCACACCCTAAAACCTGCAGGCATACAATGGCATGGAGCAAGTCTCTATGGGTGATGGTAACAAAATCTCCATAACTCACACTGGTTCGGTTCATTTAAATGCATCCAATAAATCTTTCAAACTCTCTAACACTCTCTGTGCTCCAAGCATTAAACGCAATTTACTCTCTGTCTCTAAATTTTGTCAAGATAACTTAACGTCTATTGAATTCTTTCCTTTTCATTTTTCTGTGAAGGACTTGGAAACGCGGACTCCGTTGGTGCACGGTCAGAGTAGAGATGGTCTCTATGAGTGGCTTGACTTAACCTCCATCTGTCCTCCTAAAGCGCATTTGACTTCCTCCACCACAACCAGTTTCACTTGGCATCGCGGTTGGGTCATCCACATTCAAGAGTTTTACATTTTATTTTGAATAAATTCTCGCTACCTTGCTCGTGAGACAAATTTTCAGTTTGTAATTCTTGTTCTTCAAATAAGGCTCATCGCCATCCTTTTCAATAGTTCACTTTATCATGTACCCAACCTTTCCAAACTATCTTTAGTGATTTATGGGATCCTTCTCCAATTCAATCGATTGACAATAAATTATATTACTGTATTTTTGTGGATCATTACACCAAATACACCTGTCTTTACATATTAAGAAATAAAAGTGAGGTTACTAACCTTTTCTAGAATTTTCAAGCATTAATTGAACGTCATTTTAATACGAATGTTCTTTCTCTCTATGCAGATGGTGGTGGCGAATATAAAATTCTTGATCCATACCTAAAATCTCAGGGTATTGAACATCTTGTATCTCCTCCATTTACCCCTCAAAGAGTTTGTCTTGCTGAACGCCGTCACAGGCATATTATTGAGACAGCCAGAACCTTACTTCATGAAGCATCACTTCCATTGACTCTTTGGTATTTTTCCTGTCAACATGCGACTTATCTCATAAATCGTTTGCCTACCCCATATTTACAAAATAAATCACCGTTTCAACTTTTGTTTGGTCAAGATCCGGATTATAATTCTTTAAAAATCTTTGGCTGTCTCTGCTATCCCTAGCTCAAACCTTATTCCAAAAATAAATTAGAGCCTCGATCAATACCCTGTGTATATTTAGGATTCTCTTTACTTCATCACTGTCATCAATGTTTTGATCCAAAATCTTCTAAAATCTATTTATCTCGTGACGTGAATTTTTTTGAAAATAGTTTTCCTTACCAAAATATTTTTTCAAATATTTCTGCAACTTGAAAAACACTTGCTTGGAAAGGTTCAACTGCATCAAACCAAACACCATTCACTATTTTTTCTCCTCCTCTTAGCCACGACTTACTGAGTCCTATACTTATCCCGAAGGCAGGTACCACTAACGCTTACCAAGACACCGTCTCCTCTGCTTGCGCTCCAACAGAATCTGCATCTCCAGGTAACTCTTCTCCTTCTCCTACACCCTCCGCTGCCCCTCCTGATCACATTGATCCCCCATTACCTCAATCGTCCACTTTCCTAATTTTGTACAGCCGCAGAAACAAAATAGTGTCATCTGCTGGCCAAAACTCTGCTGCCCATCCCACTGCCTCAATTCCCCTACAACCTTATCTTGAACCTGTTCAAGTCAGAGAACCTCTGCAACCTCAATTCCTCCACCAACGAGTGTTGTGACCCGCTCCAAGCACAACATTTACAAACCAAAAACCATCCTTGACTTTCTGGATCACTTATCCCACACAATCACCCCTACAAGCTTCAAACACGCTAGCAAACACCCAGAGTGGCAGAGAGCAATGAAAAGTGAATTTGATGGATTATTGAAAAATCAGACATATGAATTGGTACCACATGACCCCACACTAAACCTTTTTTCTTGCAAATGGTTATACAAGTTAAAACGGAAAGCATGGGACAATCGACCACTACAACGCTCGACTAGTTGCAAAGGGGTTTACACAACGTCTTGGAGTTGACTACATGCCACATTTAGTCCGGTTGTCAAACCAACTACTGTGCACTTGGTGCTCTCAATTGTTGTCCATCAAAATTGGCCCCTCCGTCAACTTGATGTCAACAAAGTGTTCTTGCAGGGTCGTCTAGAAGAAGAAGTGTACATGGTCCAACCTCCGGTTTTTGTAGACAAACAATTACCCTCCCATATATGTCATCTAATGAAAGCCATCTATGGACTCAAGCAAGCACCTCGAGAATGGTACAATGAACTCTAAACATTCCTTCTGTATCTGGGATTTGTCAAGTCAGAATCTGATCCCTCACTTTTTCATTTGCAATGTGTCGAACAACATTCTGTACGTCCTGGTTTATGTGGACGATATCATCATCACAGGGAATCACAACTTCGAGGTAAATCAGGCTATAGCTTCTCTTGCTGGACATTTTTCCATTAAGGATCTTGGGAATCTGCACTTCTTCCTTGGAATTAAGGTGCTCCATACTGCAAAAGGTATTATCTTATCATAGTCTAACTACATAAATGAAATTCTCTCTGAAAAAAACATGCAGGACAACAATTGGGCAAAAACCCCAATGAGTGCCACTGACGTGCCTCACCTAAATGATAGTGCGCCACCAACTGATGCCACTCATTACCGGAGAGTTCTTGGAAAACTATAGTACTTATCTTTTACTCATCCGGATATCAACTTATCTGTAAATAAATTGTCTCAATTTATCCATTCCCTATCCGAAGTCCACTTGAAAGCACTCAAATGAGTACTCAGGTATCTCCAAGGCACAATTCAACTTGCTCTTCACATTCAAAAAGATAATGATTTCAAGATATACATGTACGTACTCTGATGCGGATTGGGCTGGAGATGTAAGTGATCGAGCTTCCACTACTGGTTACATATTGTTTTTCGGCCAAAATCCTGTGAGCTGGTCCTCCAATAAACAAAGAATAATTGCTCGCTCCTCAACTGAAAGCGAGTATCGTGTTGTTACAATTGGACTTGTTGAAACCAACTCATATGGTAAAAGAACTAGATGTTTCACTTCCCCAAGCACCAACCATTTACTGTGACAATGTGGGTGCAACTTATCTCTGTTCAAATCCAGTTTGTCATAGCCCCATGAATCACATTGCTGTAGACTTTCACTCTGTTCGCAAACAAGTTCAGCGGAATCAAGTTTAAATTGTTCATATCCATGCTACAGATCAACTCGCGGACACCCTCACTAAATCTCTACCGAAGCCAACTTTTGATAAACACCTATTCAAGGTAGGTGTTGTTACACACTGCCTATCTTGAGGGGGTGTATTAAAGCACATGTTAATTATTATATTTAGTTGATTATTTTTTGACATATTCTTCAGCTAGTAGTCTACCACTGCTATATCTCTTCAAGTAGTTTAGCATGTTTAGCACTCCTCTTTAAGAGGAGTTAGTTTAAGCAATTAGTTAGTCCATTCTTGTATATAAAACACATTATTGAATTAAGGAAAGACATATCAATCTTTTGCTTTTATACCTACATCCTAAAATTTTTAGTCCACATAGAAAAAACAACACTTTTCACCTAAGGGCCAAGAAGTGCAAGATGCGACATATATTACTTGGTTCCTTTATCTTTATACCACCTCCCCTTGAGATGAGTAATCTTGGTATGGGAGCATTTAAATATTAGTAAATAATGGTTTAGGTGCATATCACCCATTTATCCTGCAACTCTTCCTATCAGAATGTTAGTGGCTACTTTAATTGTATTTTGGAATTAATGTTGAGGCTTAATTGCCCATTACTTAACGTTTATGAAATTTACCGTTTGTGGCACTTATTTGTTGCCTTACTCCATTTTAGAGTTATTGTTTATTATGTTACAACATTTCTTGTTAGCACTCTTAGCTGTTAGTGGCCTTTGTCATTCATTCTTGATTATTTATTCTCCATTAGTTTTTGTAACATATGTAAATCCTAGGGCCATTATCTTCACTATTTACTACACCATGTATCTTCTTCTTCATTGTTAAAAAGATTTCTTGCAGTACAAATAGTGGTGGTCTTCATTTGGTTTGGTACACACAACAAACAAGAAAAATATAGAGTGAAAGAGTTATTAAAAAAGAAATATCTTATTAGTTGAAGGGAGGTGTTCTTTTTTGTGGAGTTTGGACTCAACTCTTGTACAGAGTTGTTGAGTTATACTTTGTGAAGGTTGTTGCTTCTTGGAGGTAACAAGTCAGAGAGGGATACTGCTGGACTGGTGAAAACATTTGCTGCAGTGGGCTTTAATCTCCTTAAAGAGAGAGAGATATCCCCGCCTCAACCTTTGAGAGATTTATTTCTTCATTTTATTTTCAATTATAATATTAATTTTTTGTTATCTTGTAATATTTTCACTAATAATTTTTAGGAGATTCATCATGGCTACAATTGAAAAAATGACGGATATCAAGATGGGAGACCTTAACAGGTCCTTTCGGTTCAATGGTAACAATTTCAAGAGATGGAAGGGTAAAGTAATTTTCTACTTAAGTCTTCTCAATGTTTTTATGTGTTAACTGAGAAGAATCCTAATAAATTTGATGATATCTCTTTGGACGATGATGAACTCAAATATCATCATGAGAAAGGGGAAAAGTACGATGGTGAAGAGGCAAGGGGCAAATATGTACTTCTAAAAAAAAAAAAAAAGCAACATCACAACGAAGGTAAATTTAATTACTTTGAATAATGCTTTTCTTAAAACTCACAAAAACACTTCTTTGAAGCCTAAGAAGAAAGAATTTTAAAAAAATAATAGTAGACCTCCCAAGAAAAATAATGGTGAAAATAACCAAGAACAAAATCAACAAGTACAAGATAATATACCATGCTTGGTTTATGGAAAGAGTCGGCATATTGCTTGATTTTGTAGATTCCAGAAACTTAGTCCTAACTCTCAGGTAAACGTTATCGAAGAACCTTTTGTGGTGGTGATTACCGACATAAACATGGTTGAAAGTTTTGATGGATGGTGGGTTGATTCTGGTGCAAACCGTTATTTCTTTAATGACAAAGATTGGTTTAAAAATATACTCATTTTGAGGAGACCAAAACCATCATGTTTGGTGATTCTCACAAAACTAAAGTGCTTAGAAAGGGAGATGAGAATTGTGTTTTACTTTTGGAAGGATATTAACTTTGAAAGATGTACTTTATACTCCTTATGAGGAACAAATTGATGTCTAGTTTTCTTCTTAATAAAGAAGGCTTTAAACATATTATTGAATATAATCAATATTTAATTATGAAGAAGGGTAATTTTGTGGGAAATGGGTATGCATGTGATGAGATGTTTAAGCTGAATGTTGAGATGAATAAAACTTCTACTTCTTTTTATATGTTTTCTTCTATCAATTTTTGGCATGCTCGTTTGTGTCATATTAATGATCATTATGTTGGAATCATGAGTAGTTTAAGATTAATCCCAATGGTTAAAAAGAATTTTGAAAAGTGTGAGTCTTGTATTAAGCTAAAATCACTAAAAGACCTCATTTTCAAGTTGAAAGAAAAATTGATTTGTTAGAAGTAGTTCATACTGATATTTGTGGACTTGGTGGAATTCTAACTCGTGGAGGTAATACATATTTTATCACTTTCATTGAGGATTTTTTTATTTTAATTGATGAAAAATAAAAGTGATGCTTTTGAAAATTTTAAAACTTATCTCCATGAGGTTGAAAATCAATTTGGAAGAAATAAAAAGAATTAGAAGTGATAGAGGTTGTGAATATGAATCAAATGAGTTTAATACTTTTGTTAGATCATTGGTAATAATTAATGAAACTACTCCTCCTTACTCTCCATTCATCTTATAGAGTACCGGAAAGGAAAAATAGAATTTTGGTTGAATTGACTAATGCAATGCTTATTGAGTCACATGCACCTTTAAATTTTTAGGGTGAAGCCATTTTTACTACTTGTTATGTGTTGAATCGTGTGTCTCATAAAAAGTCTAAATTAACACCTTTTGAATTCTGGAAAGGTTACAAACCAAGTTTAGGATATATAAGAGTTTGGGGTTGTCTAGCCTTTGTGAGGCTAATGAAACCCAAGATTACAAAGTGTCACGACCCAAAATCGAGCCGCGAGTGGCACCCACACTTATCCTACTATGTGAGCGAACCAACCAATCTAAAACCCCAACATATTGAACAAAAAAAATACAAAGCGGAAGACTTAAAACTCATTAACGAAATCAATTAAATAACTTCTAAAATTTATAACTCATTATCCCCAAAATCTGGAAGTCATCAGCACAAGAACATCTATCCTCAAGTTACTAATCTAAAAGTATCTAAGAAGCTAAAATAAATAAAAGGCTAGTCCATGCCGGAAGTTCAAGGCATCAAGACTTGAAGAGAAGATCCAGTTCAAGCTAGAAGCATTAGCTCACCCTGAAATCCGGTGTAGTGAAGACTGGCTAGAATTGCTGTTGAGTTGAAGACGACTGTACGTTTGCTGCATTCCCCAAATAACAGAGAAAGAAACAACAAGTAGGGGGTCAGTACAAAACACAAGTACTGAGTAGGTATCATCGGCCAACTCAAAATAGAAAACAGTATATATCAGTTCATATCATAAATCAACTACAATACTCAACATGTAGCAACAAGTACTATAATCATCAATAAGTACTACCAAGTTCATCCATGAGGACTCAAGCCTCAATACCACACTCATTTGGGAATTAGGTTCATTACATTGAGTATATTAACATCTATCAAGATTCATTATCTTTCTTCCTCTTGTGTCGGTACGTGACACTCCGATCCCCTACTACTATGTGTCGGTACGTGACACTCCGATCCCCTAATTCTACGTGTCGGTACGTGACACTCCGATCCCCTACTTCTACGTGTCGGTTTGTGACACCCGATCCCCTAATACTATGTGTCGGTACGTGACACTCCGATCCCCTACTTCTACGTGTCGGTTCGTGACACCCGATCCCCTAATACTATGTGTCGGTACGTGACACTCCGATCCACTAACATCATTCTATCAATTCATCAAGCTCACTCTTATACCAAGGCATCATCAATCTCATTACTTTAGTTCATCAAGCCTTCTTTTATACCAAGGCATCATCAATAACAAGGTGAAATAGGGTTTCTTCAAGATTTTGGATTCAAAAGCTTCATTATGCTTATTTTATCACAATCACATAATCACATTCATGCAAGCATACAATTAAGCATATAGAAGGGTTTACAATACTACCAATACCTATCATTCGCTATTAAGAGTTTACTACGAATAGTATCAAAAACCATAACCTACCTTCACCGAGGATTCGTGATCAAGCAAGCAATCTCTCAAAGCTTTTTGTTTCCTCTTCGTTTGTCTCTCTCTATCGATCGTTCCTCTCTCTCCTTGTTCTTTCTATTTTTCTTCTTCAAAACCCTCTTTCTTTTACCCTAATTAGCATATAATTAAGTATAAAAGATGAGGAATTAACCCACTAATTAACTCAAGGTTATCTCCTTTACACCCCCAAGAATTTGAGTTATTAATATTAACCCATGAAATTCATAATTATAGCAGGAATAGTCCAAAACGCCCCTTTAAAACTTACCCAGAAATCCGCCCCAGACTGGGATTACGCAACCTGTGACGGCCCGTTGTGCCTGCGATGGTCCGTCCTGCAGGTTCGTCACAACCTTCAGAGACTCAATTTCCTTGATGAGTCTGAGACGGTCCATCGTGCCTACGACGGTCCGTCCTGCACTTCCGTCATGACGGACAGAGAATTGCTCCCAGTACCCAATTCTCAAGAATTGAAGTGTTTTGAAACGGAACCTCACAATGGTCCGTCGTGTCTGTGATGGTCCGTCCTGCAGGTCCGTCATAGAGTTCAGAGAGTCGATTTCAGCACTCAATTATAAGAATTCCAAGTGTTTTGGAACGAGACACCCTCGATGGTTCGTCGTGCCCATGACGGTCCGTCGTGGGATCCATCGTCTCAGACAGTTTTTCCAAAAATAAAATCTGCTGCTCAAAACGACTAAGCAGGTCATTACAATAGATACCAATTTACCCATCGTTCGTCCTCGAATGATCAAGAGAAGAAAAACAAGGACGAGAAGGAGTACCTGAATCTGTGAACAGATGCGGATATTTTTCTTGCATATCAGCCTCCTTCTCCCAAGTGGCCTCTTCAACTGGTCGATTTTTCCATTGAACTTTGATGGATGCAATCTCCCTTGATTTCAACTTGCGAATTTCTCTATCTAAAATAGCAACAGGTTCCTCCTCATAAGACAAATTTTCATCAAGCAGAACCGAATCCCAACGAATGATGTAGTTTCCATCCCCATGGTATCTTTCAAACATAGACACATGAAATTACCGGATGGCACTCCTGACAGCCCTGGAGGCAAGGCTAATTTCATAAGCCACCTCCCCTACCTCGCTTAAGTACTTCAAATGGTCCAATTTATACCTTGGACTTAGCTTACCCCTTTTTTCCAAACCGCATCACCCCTTTCATGGGTGAAACCTTCAGCAAGACTTGTTCACCCTCCATGAACTCCAAGTCTCTAACCTTTCGATCTGCATATTCCTTTTGCCTACTTTGAGCTGCTAAAAGCTTTTCTTGAATAGATTTCACCTTCTCCAATGAATCCCTCAACAGATCAGTACCCCAAGGTCTAACTTCAAATGCGTCAAACCAACCAATGGGAGACCTACATCTCCTCCCATACAATGCTTCAAATGGGGCCATGTCAATACTGGAGTGATAGCTATTATTGTATGAAAACTCCGCTAAGGGTAAGAAGTTATCCTAATGACCACCAAATTCAATCACACATGCGCGAAGCATATCCTCCAACACTTGAATCGTTCGCTCAGACTGACCATCGGTCTGAGGGTGAAATGCAGTACTAAGGTCCAACCTAGTACCTAATTCCGCGTGCAATGTTCTCTAGAACTTAGAAGTAAACTGCGTTTACCTCTATCTGATATTAATGGAGAGTGGAAACTCCATGCCAATCGAACAATTTTTGAGATTAGATTTTTGGCTAACTTTCTCTGCATTGTAGGTCACCTGACCGGAAGGAAGTGAGCAGACTTTAGTTAATCTGTCCACAATTACCCAAAAATAGAGTCAAACTTAACCCAATGTCTTTGGAAGACCAACCACGAAGTCCATTGCAATTCTCTTCCCACTTCATTCAGGAATGGGCATTCCTCTGAAGTGTTCCTCCGGGCCTTCGGGTTGTTCATACTTTACTTTGCTTGCAATTTGGACATTTTGGCAACAAAATCAACAATGTCGCGCTTCATTCTACTCCACCAAAAGTGTTGCTTTAGGTCACGGTACATCTTGGTTGCACCAGGATGTATAGAATATCCGGAACTATGAGCCTCTGTAAGGATAGTGTGGATCAAATCATCAACACGAGGCACACATACCCTTCCCTTAATCCTCAAGACACCTTCCTCATCAATTATTGCCTCTTTAGACTCTCCTCGCAACACCGTATCCCAAATTCGGCTTAGCTTCTCATCATCAAACTGTTTTCCCTTGATCTTGTCAAGAAAAGAAGATCTTGCCTCCACACTGGCCAAAAATCCTCCCTTCTCTAGTATTTCCAGTCTCATAAGGTCGTTAGCCAAGTTTTGGACTTCTCTAGCCAATGGGCGTCTAGAAACTTGTAAGTGGGCTAAACTACCCATGCTACCTGCTTTTCTACTTAAAGCGTCAGCCACCACATTTGCCTTTCCTGGGTGATACAGAATGGTAATATCATAGTCCTTCAACAGTTCCATCCACCTCCTCTGCCTCAAATTCAAGTCTTTCTGGGTAAAACATACTGTAGACTACGTATGATCTGTGTAGACTCACACTTGACCCCATATAATAGTGTCTCCATTGCTTTAATGCAAAACTACCGCCAGCCAACTCAAATCATGGGTCGGATAGTTACGTTCATGCACCTTTAAATTGCCTCGAAGCATAAGCAATTACATTCTTCTCTTGCATTAGCACTGCACCCAAACCAGAATAGGATGCATCACAATAAACAATGAAGTTCTTACCCTCTACTGGCAAGGTAAGGATAGGTGCAGTAGTCAGCAAGGTCTTGAGTTTCTGAAAGCTTTCATCACATTCATTCGACCATACAAATGGAACATTCTGCTTAGTCAAGTTCGTCAATTGGGAAGCAATAGAAGAGAATCCCTTGATAAATCGACGGTAGTAGCTGTCTAAACCAACAAAGCTCCTTACTTCTGACACATTAGTAGGTCTTACCCAATTGTTCACTGTTTCAATCTTAGAAGGATCCACCATCACCCCATCCTTAGAAACCACGTGCCCCAAGAAGGACACTGAATCTAGCCAAAACTCACACTTGGAGAATTTGGCATAAAGCTTTTTCTCCCTCAATACTTCCAACACCATTCTCAAGTGCTCCTCATGTTCCTTCTTGATCTTTGAGTATATCAGTATATCATCAATAAATACAATAACAAAAAGATCCAGATATGGCTTAAAAATCCCATTCATTAGGCTCATGAAAGCAGCAGGGGCATTCGTAAGCCCAAAAGACATTACTAAGAATTCATAATGCCCATACCTGGTTTGAAAAGCAGTCCTTGGCACATCTGCTGTCCGTATTTTCAATTGATGATAACCGGACCTCAAATCAATTTTAGAGAAGACACAAGCACCTTGTAACTGATCGAACAAATCATCAATGCGAGGAATAGGATACTTATTCTTAATAGTTACCTTATTCAGCTGCCTGTAGTCTATGCACATCCAAAGACTTCCATCTTTCTTCTTCACAAATAAAACAGGAGCACCCCAAGGGGATGCACTTGGCCTAATAAAACCTTTACCTAACAGCTCCTGAAGTTGGGCCTTTAACTCCCTTAACTCAGCTGGAGCCATTCTATAAGGGGGTATGGAAATGGGTCGAGTACCCGGCTCCAGATCAATGCAAAAGTCGATATCCCTATCCGGTGGCATACCAGGAAGGTCTGCAGGAAACACATCCAGAAACTCACGGACTACCAAAACCGACTCAATTGAAGGTACTTGGGTAGTGTCATCCTTGAGATGTGCCAAGAAAGCTAAGCACCCCTTACTAATCATTCTTTTAGCACGAAGAAAGGAGATGATACGAACCGAAGTGGAAGTGTAGTCCCCCTCCCACACTAACGGATCTGTCCCAGGCTTGGCTAACGTCACAGTTTTAGCATTACAATCCAAGATCGCAAAATTCGGAGAAAGCCAAGTCATACCAAGAATTACATCAAAATCAACCATTTCTAAGATGACCAAGTCTACATAAGTATTGCTCCCCACAAAAGTCACCAAGCATGACCTATATACCTTTTCAACTATCACAGACTCACCCACCGGAGTAGAAACACGAATAGGCATGTCAAGCGATTCACAATGTAAATTTAGACCAGTAGCAAATGAGGAAGATACATATGAAAACGTGGAGCCAGGATCAAATAATACAGAAGCCATGTAATCACAAACCAAAAGATTACCTGTGATAACAGCATCAGACGCCTCCGCTTCAGATCTCCCAGGGAAAGCGTAACAATGGGCCCTATCTCCAGTCTGCCCGTTGCCCCTACCATGTGGCGTTGTAGTAGCTCCAGTTTGTCCATCACCTCGGCCGTTTTGGTGACCACCATTACCTCGGCCACCACGTCCTCCAGAATAACGGCCTCTACCATGACCACCTCTACCTCTAGCTATTGGGGGTCTATAACTCTGTTTTGGACAATTCCTCCTAATATGTCCAGTCTCCCCACATCCATAACACTCTCTGGATTCAAGCATAGGTCTCTCAGAGAAGTGTTGACCGGTCTGAGGTGGACCCCCAACTACAGTCTGTAGTGAAGACTGAATTGGTCGGACTGAGTAGCCTCCTGAACCCTGTCCTCTAGAGTAAGAACCATTAAACTCACCTCCCTTTCGAAACCTTTTTGATGTCGATGCCATGGTGAAGTCATCTGGCTTCACTCCTTCCACCTCTATCACGAAGTCTACCACTTCTTGAAAGGATTTTGCCGTAGCCGCTACCTGTAAGGCTAAAATCCGCAACTCTGACCTCAACCCCTTCACAAAACGGCGAATCCGTTCTTGTGGACTGAAACAAAGTTGGGTGGCATACCTGGATAATGCACGAAACTTAGCCTCATATGCAGTAACCGACATTCTACCTTGCTCTAGGCTCAAGAACTCATTCCTTTTCCTATCCCTAAAAGTTCGAGGAATATACTTCTCCATAAACAAACTAGAGAATGATGCCCAAGTCATAGGTGGTGCCTCTGTTGGTTGACACTCAACATGTGACCGCCACCACATTTTGGCGTTCCCTTGAAACTTGATAACTCACGAACTCAACACCAAAACCGTGTCTACTATACCCATTCTTGTGTATAGGCTCATGACAGTCAACCAGTAAATCGTAAGCATCCTCAGATCAGTACCCTTTGAAGACTGGAGGTTTCAATTTCAGAACTTACTGAAAAAGTTCATGCTGATCATTTGTCATTATAGGCCCTGTAGTCAGACGATGAAACGTGCCTATTTCCAATGAAGTATCCATGCGGGGAGCCATAGTGGCCGCATGTTGTATCTCCGGAACCTGAGGTACTGGTGCAGAAAACACTGGAGGTGTCTGACCCTGATCAGATAACCCGCTAAGATAAGCAAGAAC
>JABWTJ010000059.1:50311-117811 GCA_016801875.1 Solanum sitiens
TCGTTTGAGACATGTTTTTCCTTGTGTATTTTATGTGTAAAATATGTGTACAATAGGATGTTCATTTTCATGAAATATGGTTGATTGAGTAATATTCTTTAGCCAAATGAATCCAAGGAAGATACGCTTAAGAATGTGTTTAAATGACTTATGAAAGCACCTTGAAAATCATGTGAGAACGTCGATGAAAAGGAGTTGAGGAATGGTGAAAATTTCCAGCAATTATGCCTTAATATTTTAGGCTAAAGTTCAACCCAGAAATCTGGGAATTTATACGTTTTTAAAGAAGTGAGGCCACCAGGTTTCGAACCTGTGACCTCACTCCTTAGTCACTGATTCGCGAAAAAGAAAAGAAAAATAAAGGGGGGAGGGGGGAGGGGGGGAATCGAACTCGCGACCTATGGGGAGGAGAAGGAGAGAAATTAATTAAACAAGTAAATGGGAGGTGTGGGATTAGAACCCACGACCTCCCATTACGCGCAAAGGGAGAGGAAATAATGAAAAAGAAAATGCGAGGCGTGGGGATCGAACCCACGACCTCAGAGCTGAAGGGAGAGGCGAAATAACAAGGAAATAAAGTGTGGATGTGGGGATTCGATCCCACAACCTCACTGCCACTCGCCCATTTAAATAAAATAAAGATAGAGGGGCTGTGAGGGTTCGAACCCACCACCTCACAGCCTCCTCAGCGAAATTTAAAACGAAAATAAGGGGGGCTGTGGGGGTTCGAACCCACAACCTCCCCATTACAGCGAATTTAATTAAATAAAATCGAAGAGGTTGTGGGGGCTCGAACCCCCAACCAGTCGATTATCTAAGAGTGAAATAAAAATGGAAAATTAATGCTTCAATGTAAATGTTGAGATTTAATTTAGAGTTCTTATATTATGAATATTAGAAATAAAATTAATGAAAAATATAAATGATATCCAAGTGATTCAAGATTTGGGTTCCCTTGCCCAAATTTCCGTATTGATGCATAAGTCAT
Source organism: Solanum sitiens (assembly GCA_016801875.1). Lineage (NCBI taxonomy): Eukaryota > Viridiplantae > Streptophyta > Magnoliopsida > Solanales > Solanaceae > Solanum > Solanum sitiens. Next base: position 51,300 of record JABWTJ010000059.1, read on the forward strand.
ACGTGAGTAAAATGTCCAAGAATAATGCCATCTACTTAGATCAAAAATTAAGATCTTGGCATATACACAAGATACATACGTCTTGTGCTATATAATCTTAGGAAAGTAAGAATCACTTAGCAAACTACGAATGAAGCCCCATGGCTTGTATGTATAGACACATAAGTCTAACATACGTTCAAAAATAAGTGAACCTAAGATGTATATAATGAAACGATGAACCCTAGGAGGATTAAGTATGAGTGTAAGATACACTAAGTGGCCAAGTGCATTGGCATATGATGAGATAAACTATGAAATGATGAAATAAACATTCATGTAATAAGAGGTGAGTAACTATGAAAAGTAAAGGTGCTAATAATGAAGAATGTGGTGACAACATGACATGAGGCTAATGAATATGATGAGAGGAATCTCAAATGAGCCTAAATAAATGTTACCAAAACGTACTCACCAATGAGAGTGTAAGATAATGAAGAGACCAGTCTCTATGAACACTCTAATGAAAGTATTGAGCTTAACATACTTAGTACTAATGATGAGATGAGAAATCATCTAATGAGCTATACTGTCCTCATACTAGAAGCCAACTTCCATGACGTATGAGTTGAACATAATGGAACTTTATAGTGAGCACCGATGGGCTAGCTATGAGCGGTGATGCCTTCTTTTGGGAAGGGCGAAGGTTCACGTAACTCTCATGAGATGAGACTGTCCGGCTTGCCGGGTATGGGTCTCCATACATCTCCTAGTCTTTGAACCTATACTGCCAATATAGGGATCTGGCGGTGTTAAATTCACATGTACGCTAGCATGTTATTGGGTCACTTTGGCCGGTGATTCCACCTTTTTTGGGTGTGGGGGAGACACTGGATTTCATGATGCTCACATGATCTATGTCGGTTAAAGTTAAAGTTCCCAATGAATGAATGAGTCCAGCCTCAAATGAAACACATAAAGAAATGAATGATACCGAAGGTGTTAGAATAAGATAATCAAGAGGTGAGCTAGATTCAGGTAATGACATTAGGTTATTCCTGATCGTTGCACAGCAAACCCGATGAAAGTCTTAAACTATATCCTAGGTATAGCTGGTGTTCACACTGGCCTATGAATGAAATGACATGAAGTACGTATGAATGAATGAAGCAGACTCTGTGTTTGATAATGAAGAATCCCTAGTTGAGGTCCCATGCTTTCGAGGATGCTACTGTTTTATATTCTAGCTTAGTATTAGAGTTGAGCTAGTGGAGCATGTTCCACTAGCGTTTCTTTCCTGTTTTTTATTCAGACTTTGTATTGGTGCCATTTTGACAATTATACACTTAATGCTTATTAATCTATTTCTTTCAGTTGCTTATCCCTTAATGTTAGATGATTGATGGTGAATATGAAATGTTAAGAAGGTTTAACAAATATGTTAAGGAACGAAAAGTTTCAAATTTTCCGCTAAAAGTAACTAAGTGAAGTATGATTAACGTAAGTAGGCTTGTCTGCGACCTCTGAGAGGTCAACGACGCTGGTCTCGTCTGGGGTCTAGATTCCAGTCGTGACACTCACGGTCCATCCTGCTTATCCGTTGATGGGATTCGAGACTCCCAAAATTGAGCTTGGAAAAAATTAGTTAAGTCTTGATCGACGGATGGACCTACGGTCTGTAGGTCAGACTACGGTCCGTAGTCCATGGGCGACGATCGACACCCCCTTTCAGCCAGTCTCTTATATAAGGACCACGTTGACCAGCACGTTTCGTAGGTGGACCCACGGTCCGTAGGTGGGAATTTGCAGATAGTTAAGGGGGAAATGCAGTTGGGTCAACTTCAAATGATCATAACTCTTAGCACAAAACGAATTAGGTGTCCCATTATAACCCAAAAGATAGATAATTAAATTATATTTCCATTGCCACCGACCTTGCTAAAATCAAAGCTCTGAGTTAAAAGTTATGTCCATTTTAGTAAAGGCATGTCGAACAGACCCAACCTACGGACCAAACAACAGACCGTCGATTGAACGATGGACCGTCTGTCCAGGTCGTCGTTTGGTTCGACAACAACTTAACCAGGGGTCTTTTAGTCTCTTCCCACTTCGTTTAAACTGTAAGATACGTCGTTTTGACCCATATTCATCAGATTTTAGTCAGTTTAAGCCTAGAAACATAACTAAAACTTACCTAAGTCAAATCATTAATCAAAACTTAGAAAAATTAGAAGCAAGAAAGGAGAAAAAAGTCAAGAACCGTAGTTTAAGAACGCGGCAAGGTTCTAGCAATTCCAGCCCCAAAACCTAAGTGTTTTTCCGTGAATTTCATCACCAGGTATGTGGGTTCCTTCCACCCATTAGATCCCTAGTTTTCAGGCAGATTCTTGATTCTCATATCATGATTAAACCTAGGGTTTCTAGAATTAGCAGAACTTCATAAATTAATTAGTTATATGTTCCAAATCAAATTTCCATGTTATTATTCAGTTTATGGCATGAATTTAAGATCTCTAGCTATGTATTTCTTTAGTTCTTGAATTACACATGCTACGTCAGATATTTTAGTTACTTCAGATATACATGCCTCAGATATTAATGCATCATTATCAGATTTAAATGTTGCATTCTCAGTTTGCATGTTCAGTTTTGAGCTATTCGGTATTTGATAGAAATTCACATATAATTAGTTAACTACATAAATCAACGGGAGTAGCATAACACCAACTTGGACTAGGGTTCAGCGTACTCAAATAGTCCCATAACTACTAACCAAGTAGGTTGTAAGTCCCCTCTGTGTGCATTAGTTTAGTGATCATGCCAACATGCATTTATATCTTTGGCAGGGTATATTGGGTCCTCTCGATGGGGAGTATACATTGGACTCCACATTTAGCTCATGTGGTTTTATTATCGGTTATTAGTAGCTCCCACAGTTCAGTCAGACTCTATTGCATTGACCATTTATCAGTATATTCAGTATTCAGTTTTAGCATGTTATAAATTGGTCATTGCATTGAGTTAGCTCAAAATTCTCTATATCATGTTCAGATTATTATACTTGCTTTTGTGCTTGTTCAGTTATGTTTTGTTTCAGCTTTATTCTATCCTACATGCTCAGTACCCTTCAAGTACTAACGCATACGTGCGCTACATCTTCTCGTGATGTAGGTTCAGGTCCTCAGCATCCAGATTATGCATAGATCGATTTCCGATCTCCAATTCAGCAGATTTAGTGGTGAGTCCTCATTCTCTGAGGAAAACAGTCATGAATTTCTTTTCAGTATTTAGTCCTTTAGTTACAGTTTTGCTAGACTTAGCTGGGGCTTTTTCCAGTATTTCTAGTCCAGTTTAGAGGCTATGTTCAGACATAGTTAGATTCAGCTTAGTATTGAGTTAATATTTCCTTTGTATTAAACTCATTATTTTCAAATATCTAAGTTATAGAATATGTGTATTCCCCATCTTTTCAGATATAAAGTATTATTTAGCTTTCACATCAGTTTATATTGTTTAGAATGCTCATGATCATGCTAGCAGGTGTAACAACCCTAAAAAAATGAATAAGATAAATACTTAAGGTGTCAAGGATGCTTGCGATTAGACCAAGGTTCAGACGGATTGATACGCGTAGAACCAGACCTCAGAACCAGACCTCAGAACCCTTACTACGACCAAGCCAACTAACTTGGGGAGTTAGTTGAGCTTGGAAAGGTTGGAACCAACCAAGTAAGGATCTCAAAAATGAAAATTTAATCGAAGGAGTCTTTACCGGACTTAAAAAGAAGAAATTTTAAGTTTTGAGGGTCTAGGGGTAAAATGGTCTTTTACCAGGCTAAGGGTAATATCATAATTATCCTAAATATATATATATATATATATATATATATATATATATATATATATATATATATATATATTTAATTATTTATTAAGATGGAGGGGCAATTTGGGGAGAGAAAGCCGAAATTGAGCTCTTGAAGTGGAGTCCTGCTCCACCCGGGATCGAACCTAGGTGGAAGCAATGATTTAAATTGTTTTTATTTAAATTGATAAATTAATTTAATTAATTAATATTTATGAGCTGATTTGAGAAAAAGGAAAATCAGATTTTTAAATATTAAGGAGAGTCCTAAATTGACTAAGTCATTATCTAAGCCTAAACAACTTCACACGTTTCACTCTCTCACAATCTCTCTCACGTTTCATCACTTCTCTCTCACATTGGTTTCTGCCAAAAACAACAAAGAACAGAAATAATATCTAGCGTTCTTCACACTTGAAGAACTCACATGAAATTTTAAGAAAAAAACAAATTAACCAAAAACGTTAAGGAAAAGAGAAGTTGTCCGTCGAGTAGTGTGTTCGTTGAGGAAGCTTGGACTGATTTTTGAAGAGGGTTTTGGGAAGAAAATTCATCTTTTGAACATCAATTAAGGTATGGGTTTCTTCACTCTTGGTCCCTTTCCCAAGAGACCCCTTACGATTCAAGATATTCACTCCGAAACTAGGGTTGTTTCCCCGTTGCATATGCTTAGCTCCCAATGATTTCGTAGGTTGGGTTTGTTTACTGGTAGATTTAGGTATGTGTGATGTTTTTATGTTGAATGTGAATATGTTTATGTGCGTGAAATCACGAAAATGACAACCAATGTGTGATCGAAAAAAATGATGTGTGTGTGCACGTTGGCAGTGAGTTTAGCGACTGTTTTGGAGACGTGTAAGGCATGTTATTTCTTGTATTTTTATGTGCTAAAGTTGTGCAAAATATGATGTTCATATTGGGTGTGAAGTTATTGGTTTTGAGAGAAAAACTCTTGATTAAAGTAACTACTAAACTACACCTAACTATACACTAAATGCTTGGTGAAATGCCCTAAGGAACTAACATGAAAAGGTTGATGAAAGGAAGCTAAAGTTGGGATTAAATTTCCAGATTTGTGTACTCTAGTTTCGGTCAGCAATGAGGTTAAAAATCTGGGTTTTTAAAATGAAAATAAAATAAGTGAGATCAATTGGAATTGAACCCAAGACCTCACATGTTAAGGAGGCTAAAAACGTGAAGGGGGTTAAGGGGAATCGAACCCGCTTGGCTGCTGTGAATTCGCGACAAAGGAAAAAGAAAATGGGGCTGAGGGGAATCAAACTCGCGTCACTGGAGGAGAAAGAGGAGAAAAATAAAATAAACAAATAAATGGGAGGCGTGGGATTCGAACCCACGACCTCCAAGTTGCAAAGGAGAGAAGGGAAATTAAAGAAAAAGAAAGTGTGAGGCGTGGGAATCAAACCCACGACCTCAGGGATAGAAAGGGGAGGAGCGAAAATAATTAAGAAATAAAGTGAGGCTGTGGGGGCTCGATCCCACAACCTCACTGCCAAACGTTTAGCCTAGCGAAAATTAAATAAATAAATAAAAAATATAGGAGGCTGTAGGGGTTCGAACCCACCACCTCACAGCCTCTAGCGAAATTAAATTAAAATAAGGGGGCAGTGGGGGTTCGAACCCACAACCTCCCTCGTCCAGCGAAATAAATAACAAAAATAAAAGAGGTTGTGGGGGTTTGATCCCACAACCTCTTAGTTTAGGCGAAATTGGGCATTGGAATATCAATTAAAAATAAATAGGGGTTGTGGGGGTTCGAACCCACAACCCTTCGGCCAACTTAAGAGGAAAACTAACTAGATAATTAATGATACGATGTTAATGTTGGGATTTAATCTAGAGTTCTAATGTTACGAATATTAAAAATAAAATAAATGAAAAATGTAAATGATATCCAAGTGATTCAAACTTGGGTTTCCTTGCCCAAACTTCCGTATTGATACATAAGTCATACATGAACAAAATATCCAAGAATAATGCCACCTACTTAGATCGAAATCAAAGATCTTGGCATATATACAAGATACATAAGTCTTGTACTACATAATCTTAGGAATGTATGAATCACTTAACGAATTATGAATGAAGCCTCATGGATTGTGTGTATAGACTCATAAGTCTAGCATACGTTTACAAGTAAGTGAACGTAAGATGTATGTACTGAATGATGAAATGAACAATGAAATGATGAAACCCTAGAAGGGCTAAGTAAGGGTATGAAACACACCAATGGCCAAGTATATTGGCATATGATGAAATGAACATTCACGTAAAATGAGGTGAGTAATTATGAAGAGTAATTGTGCTAATGACAATGAATGTGGTGACAAAATGATATGAGTCTAATGCAAATGATGAGAGCAATCTCAAATGAGCCTAAGTAAATGTTACCAAACCGTACTCACCTATGAGAGTGTAAGATAATGAAGAGACCAGTCTCTATGAACACTCTTATGAAAGTATTGTGATTAACACACTTAATACTAATGATGAGATGAGAAATCATCTAATGAGCTATGATGTCCTCATACTAGAAGCCAGCTTCCATGACGTATGAGATGAATGAAATGGAAATTTATACTGAGCACCGAGATCCCTAACGAATTCTACGTCCTAAATAACGTCCCTAACTAACTAACTAACTAACCTAGGACTAACTAAAATTAACTAACTAGTGTGCCCAAAATCCTAAGACCTAACCGGGTACACTAGCCGAGTAACTAACTCAAGAAACATCCTAGTACCTAACCTAGGATGGTCCAAAAGGGTTGGTTATGGTCCTAACGACTTAGGGTACGTTAGTAATTACCCTAGGTCACTTAATTAATTAAATTAGTAACTTAATTAATTAATTTAATTCCTAGTCAAACCCGAGACCCTAAGTTAAATGTTCTCCTAGTTGTAGTCAATTTAGGAGCGGTGTTTTAGTTAATTTTAGTGGAGGGTCTTTAGGGTAATTCTTGGGACGTCTATATATTGATATTTGGTCAGTTTTAGACCACAATTACATGTCCTAAATCAGAATCAAATGAAATTCTCTTAATCTCTCAAGAACGTTGTAACAACCCTAAAAATGGATAAGATAAGTAATGCTTGATGTGTCAAGAATGCCTACGATTAGACCAGGGTTCACACGGATTGATGCACATAGAACCAGACTTCGGAACCCTTTCTACAGCTAAGACAACTAACTTGAGGAGTTAGTTGAGCTTGGAAAGATTGGGTCCAACCATGTAGGGCTCTCGAATATGAAGATTTACTCAAAGGAGTCTTTACCGGACTTAAAAAGAGGAAATCTTAGGTTTGAAGGGTCTAGGCGTAAAATGGTCTTTTTTATGTCTAAGTGTAGTATCGTAATTACCCTAAATATATAATTAATTATTTAATTAATAAGGTGGAAGGGCAATTTAGGGAGAGAGGGCCGAAATTGGGCTCTTGAAGTGAAGTCTTGCTCCACCCGGGTACACAATGAATTAATGTGAATTTTATTTAAGCTATTGAGTTAATGTAATTAACTAATAATTATTATTCATTAGCTGATTTAAAATAAAATAAAAATCAGATTTTTATTCAATAAACAAAACCCTATTGACTAAGTCCTAAAACTAGACTCCTAAGCCTCCTACAACTCCCACTCTCTCACGTTTATCTCTCCACTCTCACGCTCAATCTCTCTTATTATTTCTCACGTATTTTCTCTGCCAAAATAAGATACAAAAGCAGAAAAATAAACCAAGTTCTTCACAATTGAAGAACTCACACGAAAGCACAAGAAAACAAACGTTAATCGCACACTAGGCTAAGGGAGGTTGTCATTCGAGTGGAGTTGACATTGAGGAGGCTTAGACATGTTCTTGGGTGAAGTTTTTGTGCAGCAATTCAAGGGTTTAACGTCAAAAAGGTATGGGTTTTCTTTCTCTCTTGGTCCCTTTCTCAAGAGACCCCTTAAGGTTCATATTATTCATCCAAAAACTAGGATTGTTTCCCCTTTTGCATGCCCCTGTCACTAGCTCCCAATAAATCGTAGGTTGGGTATGATTGCTGGTAGATTTAGGTGTATGTTATGTTTTCGTGATGAATATGATTATGTTTGTGTACTTGAAATCGTATGAAAGACAACCATGCATTCGAAATTATGTGAAAGTGTATGCGTGTGCAAGTATGTTACAGTGAATGAGGTTCTCGGGTTAAGGCTCCAAATTTGATAATATTTTGGTTGTCATTTTACGTGCATAAACCTATGTAAATCGTGATGTTCATTAAAATGAAAGTGTGGCTGATTTGAGTACAAATCTTTTGGCTAAACGAATCTATGAAAAATGCACCCCAAAAAGTGTTAAATGATCTATGAATTTCCCTAAGATTTCAAGTGAAAATGGTGGTGAAAATAAGCTAAAAAAATGACTAAATTTCCAGCAAACTTACAAGTTTGGTTTAGGCTAAATAATAATGAATAAATCTGGAAATTTATTTGAGTGTAAAGGGATGAGGCCAACAGGATTCGAACCTGTGACCTTAACCGCGAATCTGCCTTAAAAACATGAAAAAAGAATGGGGGTCGGGGGACTCGATCTCGAGTACTGTCTGTAAGGTGAAGTACAAATAAAAACAATTAAGAAATGAGAGGAGTGGGGTTCAAACCCACAACCTGTCAATCATAAGTTAAGGAAGGCGAATTAAAATGAAAAGTGAGGCGTGGGAATCGAACCCACGACCTCTAGGCAGAAAGGGGGGTTCGATCCCACAACCTCACTGCCAATGGTGAAATAGTCAACATTTAAAAGAAATTAAAATAAGGAGGCTGTGGGGGTTCGACCCCACAAACTCTCAGTCCTAAACGAGTAATGAAAAATAATGAGAAAAGAGGCGATGCTGTTGGGGCTCGATCTCGGGTACCAACGCCTTAAAGTACTGAAATTAAAGAAAATAAAAAGAAAACATTAAAGTGTTGTTCAAGGGATTCGAACTTGGGTTCCCTTGCCCAAATTCCGTATTGATACATAAGTCATACGTGAATTAAATGTTCAAGAATAATGCCACCTACTTAGATCGAAATCAAAATCTTGGCATACATACAAGATGCATAAGTCTTGTATTACATAATCTTAGGAAGATATGAATCACTTAACGAACTATGAATGAAGCCTCATGCCTTGTATGTATAGACCCATAAGTCTAGCATACGATTAAAAGAAGTGAACCTAAGATGTATGTAATGAAATGATGTAACCCTAGAAGGGTTAAGTACGAGTGTAAAACACACTAAATGGCCAAGTGCATTGGCATACGATGAAATGATTATTACGTAATGAAATTATGAAACCCTAGAAGGGTTAAGTAAGAGTGTGAAACACACAAATGGCCAAGTGCATTGGCATATGATGAAATGAACATTCACGTAAAAAGGGGTGAGTAATTATGAAGAGCAAATGTGCTAATGTTAATGAATGTGGTGACAACATGATATGAGGCTAATGTAAAAGATGAGAACAATCTCAAATGAGCCTAAGTAATGTTACCAAAATGTACTCACCTATGATAGTGTAAAGTTAATGAAGAGACCAATCTCTATGAACACTCTAATGAAAGTATTGAGATTAACACACTTAATACTAATGATGAGATGAGAAATCATCTAATGAGCTATGATGTCCTCATACTAGATGCCAGCTTCCACGACGTATGAGTTGAATGTAATGGAACATTATACTAAGCACCGATAGACTAGCTATGAGCGGTGATGCCTTCTTTCGGGAAGGGCGGAGGTTCACGTAACTCTCATGAGATGAGACTGTACGGCTTTCCGGGTATGGGTCTCCTTATATCTCCTAGTCTTCGAACCTATACTGCCAATATAGGGATGTGGCGGGGTTAAATTCCCATGTACGCTAGCATGTTTTGGGTCACTTTGGCCGGTGATTCCACCTCTTTTTGATGTGGGGGAGACACTGGATTTCATGATGCTCACACGATCTATGTCGGTTAAAGTTAAAATTCCCAATGAATGAATGAGGCCAGCCTCAAATGAAGTACATAATGAAATGAATGATACCAAAGGTGTTAAGATAGGGTTATAAAGAGGTGAGCTAGACTCAGGTAATGACATTAGGTTATTCTTGATCATTGCACAGCAAACCCGATGAAAGTCTTAAACTACACTCTAGGTATAGCTGGTGTTCACACTGGCCTATGAACGAAATGAAATGAAGTACGTATGAATGAATGAAGCAGACTCTGTGTTTGCTAATGAAGACTCCCTAGTTGAGGTCCCATATGTTGAGCCCTCATTTTGGAAAGTCTTAATGTCAAGTCCATGATTCCAAGGTCTCATGGCATATGAATGAATGATATGAAAGAAGCTATGTGTTATATGTTATGTGCTATGATATGTGTTGTGTGCAATATGATATTTACGATGATGCATGTTACTCTCATGGCATGACTTTTCTAATCAAAATTTGGAAAGCTCACTGACTTTCCTAATCCAAATTTGGAAGGTTCATTAACTTTCGTAATCTCAATTTGGCAAGTCCACTGACTTGACTTCCCATAATCATGTTGTTAGGAAAGAGCGATCTTTTCTCATGCATGTCCTTGGTGTGTGCTTGCATATACCCATACTTAGTAAAAGTGTGAACCCTATACAAACTCTACTATTTTAGGTGTAGGCACAGGTGGACGATAGAGCTACAGGATCATTGTTGCAATTATTCGGACGTCCAGAATTCATCCGGAGTTGGTAGGTCCTCATGCTTTCGAGGATGCTGCCTTTTATATTCTAGCTTAGTTTTAGAGTTGAGCTAGTGGAGCATGTTCTTCTATTATTTCTTTTTTACTTTATTCAGACATTGTATTGGTGCCATTTTGGAAAGTACATCTTTATTACTATATTATACTATTTCTTTCATTTGATAATCTTAATATTAGATGGTTGATGGTGAACAATTATATAATGATGAGAATGTTTAATAAGTATGTTAAGAAACAAAAAATTTCAAATTTTCCGCTAAAATTAAACTAGATGAAGTAAGAATGATGTAAGTAGGCTTGTCTGCGACCTCTGAGAGGTCACCGACGCCGGTCTCGTCTGGGGTCTAGATTCCAGTCGTGATAGCAGGGTTAGCATGGGATCACTTGTGGTCCTAGGTTCTGTGTCCGTGTCTCGGGGGTAGCTCGGGGCATGACAAAACATAGTATCATAGCACTATGTTTAAGTGTCCTAGGATGTTTGAAAAGTCGCACTAAGTAGAGTCCTTTTCATGGGTGTGAAGTGTACCACATCTAATGAGAGGGAGGCTATGAAGTGTTTTTGGAAAACTTCACTTTGTTGTTACTCTTATCGTGCGTAAGGTATGATCTTATTCCATTCTAACATGACCTTCTACATTTCAGATCATGCCTCCTCGTAGAGCTAACGCTAGGAATGTGAATGCCAGGAACACAAACGCAACTCCTCCAGTCCCATATCAAGAAGTCTCCAATACTGAGTTCAAGAATGCCATACAGATGTTGACTCAGAGTATGACCAACCAGAACAATCAGGTTCATGCTCCTGTAAATGAAAATGGTGGATCAGCAGCATCAAGGGTCCATGACTTTGTTAGGATGAATCCGCCTAAGTTCTTAGGATCACAGACTAATGCGGATCCTCATAATTTCTTGGATGAGATCAAGAAGATCTTTGAGGTAATGTAAGTCACTGAGAATGATCGGGTTGAGTTTGCATCATACCAGTTGAAGGATGTTGCTCATATCTGGTACACTCAGTGGAAGGAAAATAGGGGTACAAATGCAGCCCCTATTACTTGGGATTTCTTTAGTGAGACTTTTCTGGACAGGTTTTTCCTAATAGAGTTGAGAGAAGCAAAGGATCAGAAATTCATGAACTTGAGGAAGGGAAACATGACAGTCCAAGAGTATGGCCTGAAGTTTAACCAACTCTCTAGGTATGCTCCTCACATGGTTGCTGACTACAGGGTTCAGATTAATAAATTCTTGTATGGAGTGTCCGATTTGGTGAAAACATAGTACAAAAATGCTATGTTACTTGGAGATATAAACATCTCTAGGCTTATGACTCATGCTCAGAAGGTTGAGGGCGATAAGCTTAGGGAGCAGGCCAAAGAAAATAAGAAGGCTAGGACTACGAACTATAACTATTCTGAGCAGAAATTGGGTGGTGGAAATCGCTCGCAGAGTCAGCAGAAGTTTCAGCTCTAGCCTCTTCATCAGCTAGTGTTCCATCCTCCAAGAACATGTATGACCAGAAGGGTAGGGCACCAGGCTCTAAGTCTCACAGAAGTGTTTTAGGCACCAAGACTTACCCCACTTGCCCGAAGTGCGGTAAGAACCATCCGACCGAATGTCTTACAAGAAAAGAAGGATTTTTTGGGTGCGGTCAGTCTTGTGACAAGTTGAGGGAGTGTCCTTCCAGATAGGGTCAAGGAGGTGGTAATGGTAGAGCTCAGTCTACAACTTCAGCATCACAAGAAGGTTGCCCGACTCAGCAGCGTAACTCATCTGGTACAGGTGGTGATCAGCGCCAGAACAGGTTATATGCTCTTCAGGCTCGCCAGGATAAGGAAGGTTCTCCTGATGTAGTCACTGGTACGTAACCCAATTATAGCTAGATGGGTATACAGAAATTGCCTTGTCATATTCTCTCAGAAAGTCACCTCAGTAGATCTTGTAGAGTTAGAAATGGTAGATTTCGATGTCATTCTAGGCATGGATTTGTTACATTCATGTTATGACTTAGTCGATTATACAACTAGGATTGTTCGTTTTCAGTTTCCAAACGAACCAATATTAGAATGGAAGGGTAGTAGCTTAGCACCTATGGGTCGATTTATTTCTTACCTTAAGGACAGAAAGATGATCTCTAAGGGTTATCTCTATCATCTAGTTCGGGTTAAGGACTCTAGATCTGAAACCCAACTCTTGAGTCAGTTCCATTAGTCAGTGAGTTTCCAGAAGTATTTCTTGAAGATCTTCCCGGAGTTCCTCCCGAAAGGGAAATCGACTTTGGGATTGATCTCCTTCCAGATAGCTAGCCTATTTCTATTCCTCCTTATAGAATGGATCCAGCAGAGATTAAGGAATTGAAGGAGAAGTTGAAAGACCTTCTAGATAAGGGTTTCATCAGACCTAGTATTTCACCATGGGGTGCGCCAGTGTTGTTCGTAAAGAAGAAAGATGGTTCTCTCAGAATGTGCATTGACTATAGACAGTTGAACAAAGTCACAATCAAGAATAAGTATCCCATCCCTAGGATTGATGACTTTTTTGAACAACTTCAGGGTGCTAGCCATTTCTCAATGATAGACCTCAGATTGGGTTATCATCAGCTTAGAGTCAGAGATAGTGACATTCGAAAAACAACCTTCTGAATTTGGTATGGTAACATGAATTTATAGTTATGTTGTTTGGACTAAACAATGCTCCTTCATCTTTCATGGATTTGATGAACAGAGTGTTTAAACAGTACTTGGACTTGTTCCTGATCGTCTTCATTGATGATATCCTCATTTACTCTAGGAATGAGGAACAACATGCGAGTCATTTGAGAATTGTTCTACAGACTCTCAAGGATCGCCAGTTATTCACTAAGTTTAGCAAATGTGAGTTCTGGTTGCAATCCGTTGCTTTCCTTGGTCACATTGTGTATAGCAAAGGGATACAAGTGGATTCACAGAAGATAGAAGCAGTGAAGCAATGGCCCAACCCAACCTCTACTACAGATATAAGAAATTTCTTAGGTCTAGCAGGTTATTACAGAAGGTTTGTGGAAGGATTTTCATCCATAGCCTCACCATTGACTAGGTTGACTTGAAAGATGGTCAAGTTTCAATAGTCAAATGATTGTGAGAAACGTTTTGCAGAATTAAAAACTAGATTGACTACAACTCCTGTTTTGACTCTACCAGAGGGATCAGATGGTTATGTGATCTAGACGCATCCAGAGTTGGCCTTGGTTGTGTGTTGATGCAACGAGACAAGGTTATAGCTTATGCTTCTATACATCTTAAGGTGCATGACAAGAACTATCCAACTCATAACCTCGAGCTTGCAGCAGTGGTGTTTGCAATCATGATCTGGAGACATTTCTTGTATGGTGTTCATTTAGATGCGTTCACTGACCATAAGAGCCTTCAATATGTGTTCACCCAGAAAGAGTTGAATCTTCGCCAGAGGAGATGACTTGAGTTCCTTAAGGATTATGATATGAGTGTGCATTACCATCCTAGTTAGGCAAATGTAGTAGAAAATGCTCTTAGTAGATTATCTATGGGTAGTGTAGCCCATGTTGAGAAAGAAAGGAAGAAGCTAGTGAAGGATGTTCAAGAGCTTGCTCGCTTGGGAGTTCACCTTATGAGAATATCAGGCAGTGGTGTAACAAATCAGAATAGGGCAGAATCTTCTTTGGTAGTGGAGGTTAAGGAAAAGCAAGACAGTGATCCAATCTTGCTTTAACTTAAGGGTGCAGTCCATAATCAGAGAGTGGAGGTTTTCTCCCAAGGGGGGGATGGTGTACTTCGCTACCAAGTTAGATTGTGTGTTCCTGATGTGGGCGAGTTGGGACAACATATTCTTGCAGAAGCCCATAAATCCAGATATTCTATTCATCCAGGCACCACTAAGATGTACCGCGATCTGCAGGAAGTCTATTGGTGGAATGGCATGAAGAGGGATATATCAAATTTTGTGAGTAAGTGCCCCAATTGTCAGCAAGTAAAGGTAGAACATTATAAACAAGGGGGTATGACTCAAGAGATCGACATTCCTACTTGGAAGTGGGAAGTGATCAATATGGATTTCATCACAGTGTTACCGCTTACTCGCAGATAACATGACTCCATTTGGGTGATAGTTGATAAGATGACTAAGTCTTCTCGCTTTTTAGCGGTCAAGACTATAGATTCGGCATAGGACTATGTCAAGCTTTACATTAATGAAATTGTGAGGTTGCATGGGGTTCCTTTGTCTATAATCTTAGATAGAGGTCCTAAGTTTACCTCTCATTTCAGCAAGTCATTTCAGAAGGGTCTTGGTACTCAAGTTAACCTTAGCACAACATTTCATCCCAGATAGATAGACAGGCAGAGCGTACCATTCAGACCCTAGAGGATATGTTGAGAACTTGTGTGATCCATTTCAATGGTAGTTTGGATGATCACCTTCCTCTGATTGAGTTCGCCTACAACAATCGCTACCATTCAAGCATTTAGATGGCCCCTTATGAGGTACTGTATGGGCGTAGATGTAGATCTTCTGTTGGTTGGTTTGAAGTAGGTGAAGCAGCTTTGATAGGGCCAGGTTCAGTCCTTGATGCTATGGAGAAAGTGCAACTCATTAGAGATAGTCTTAAGACAGCTCAAAGTCGTTAGAAATCTTATGCAGATGTAAGGAGAAGGGAACTAGAGTTCCAACTTGATGATTGGGTTTTCCTGAAAGTCTCACCTATGAAAGGGGTGATGAGATTTAGCAAGAAAGGGAAGCTCAGTCCTAGATATGTAGGCCCTTACAAGATATTGAAAATGGTTGGCAAGGTGGAATCTGAGTTAGAGTTACCAGCAGACTTAGCAGTAGTGCATCCGGTCTTCCACATCTCACTCTTGAAAAAGTGTGTGGGTGACCCAAAATCTATAGTGCCATTACAGAGTGTGGCAGTAAAAGATAGTCTTCTTATGAGGATGTACCAGTTGATATTCTTGACCGTCAGATTAGAAGGTTGAGAAATAAGAAAGTCGCTTCAGTCAAAGTTTTGTGGAGGAGTCAGTCCGTAGAGGGATCTACTTAGGAAGCAGAAGCAGCTATGAAAGCCAAGTATCCTCACCTCTTTCCTTCCGATTCCACAACAGCTTGAGGTAATAGTTCCACTTCAGTTTTCCAGTCATTCATGCGTGAACTATGTCTTAGAATCATGTTCCCTCAGTTTGTACTTGCATTTTAAGCGTATTTGCATGTTCTAGGAACTCAATTCAATCAGAAACCCAGTTCTCAGTGTTTATTAGTAGGGTTTGCAGCTCTCTCTGTCACGCCCCGAGCTACCCTCGAGACGGGTACACGGAACCTAGGACCACAAATAATCTCAAGCTAACCCTGCTGGTATAATCATGAGCATACTAAATAATATAAACTATTGCAGAAGCTAAATCATACTTCAAATGAAAAGATGGAGAATACTCATATGCTAAAACTGAGATATATGAAAAATAGATGAGTTTAATACAAAGAAAATATTAACTCAACGCTAAGCTGAAACTAACTATGTCTGAAAATAGCCTCTAAACTGGACTAGAAATACTGGGACAAGCCCCAACTAAATCTACCAAAAATTAAAACTAAATGACTAAAAGAGTGAAATGAAACTCATGACTGTTGTCCTCGGATAATGAGGACTCACCACTAAATCTGCTGAATTGGAGATCTGAAATCGATCTATGCGTGATCTGGATGCTGAGAACCTGAACCTACATCACGAGAAGATGTATCTTACGTATGCGTCAGTACTTGAAAGGTACTGAGCATGTAGGATATAATAAAGCTGAAACAAAACATAACTGAACAAGCATAAAAGCAAGTAAAACAATCTGAACATGATATAAAGAATTTTGAGCTAACTGAATGCAATGACTAATTTATAACATGCTGAAACTGAATACTGCATATACTGATAACTGTTCAATGCAATAGAGTCTGACTTAACTGTGGGAGATACTAATAACCGATAATAAAACCACATAATATAAATGTGGAGTCCGATGTATTCGCCACATCGAGAGGACCCAATATACCCTGCCAAAGGTATAAAAGCATGCTGGTGTGATCACTAAACTGATGCCCACAAAGGGGACTTACAACCTACTTGGCTAGTAGTTCTGGAACTATTGGGTACACTAAACCCTAGTCCAACTCGGTATTATGCTACTCCCATTGATTTATGTAGTTAAGTGATTATGTCTGAATTTTCTATAAATACTGGATAGCTCAAAACTGAACATGCAAACTGAGAATACAACATTTAGTCTGATAATGATGCATTAATAACTAAGGCATGTATAACTGAATAAGTGAAATATCTGACCTAGCATGTGTAATTCAAGAACTAAAGAAATACAAAGCTAGGATTGTGAAATTCATGCGATAAACTGAATAATAACTTGACAATCTGATTTGGAACATATATTTCATAAATTCATGAAGTTCTATCAAAGTTCTAGAAACCCTAAGTTTAATCATGATAAGAGAACCAAGAACTGACTGAAAACTAGGGACCCAATGGGTGAAAGAAACCCACTAGTTAAATCCCACATACCTGGTGATGAAAATCATGGAGAAACACTTAGATTTTGTGGCTGGAACTGCTGGAACCTTCCTGCATTCTTGAACTAGGGTTCTTGACCTTTTTCTCATTTTTTGATTCTAATTTTCTAAGTTTTTATTAATGATTTGACTTAGGTAAGTTTTAGTTATGTTTCTAGGCTTAAACTGACTAAAATATGATGATTTAGGGTCAAAACGATGTATCTTAAGGTTTAAACGAAGTGGGAAAAGACCAAAAGACCTCTAGGTTAGTTGCTGTCGGACCAATCGACGACCTAGACAGAAGGTCTGTTCTTCAATCTACGGTCCGTCGTTTAGTCCGTAGGTTGGGTCTGTTCGACAAGCCTTTACTAAAACGGTCATAATTTATACTCGGAGCTTTGATTTTAGCAAGGTAGGTGGCTATGGAAAGCTAATTCAATTACCTATCTCTTGGTATGTCATGGGACACCTAATTCATTTTTTGCTAAGAGTTATGATCATTTGAAGTTTACCCAACTACATTTACCCCTTAACTGTCTGCGAATTCCCACCTACGGATCGTGCTTGTAACACTCCGGAAATTCCATGACTTAGACTAGATCTTAAATTTGTTTAATATTGCTTAAAATGATGTTCCCAGAAAATGTACTTGTCTAGTAAAGAGCCTATTAGGTTTTAATAATATGTATTGAGGTACATAGACATCCCATTGTCCAATATTTAGTAATATTGGGCATGTTGAATAATATTGTTTTAAGGGTGTTATCCAATTTTTGTATGTATTCACAAGTAACTTATAACTTTAAAATACACCTTGATGTTCAAATGCACCAATCCAAGATTATTTAGGAATTGTACCTGCAATGATGACCCTAAGCTAAAATTATTATTTATTTATACACATTAGGTATGAGGCATCCAAGTGTAAGGCCTAGGTACCATAGTACATAATCATTTAAAATGACCATGTAGATTAAGCAGTGCCCAAGGACATAGTGAGGATCCTTCGACAAGAAGTGAACTTTCCAGAGTGCAAGGTTAGGGAAAGTGCACGCAACACATGTGCAAGCACATGTGCTACCAACGGCCGAGAGACAAGCCCAACCAAATTCGGTAAGGGCGGTTAGGGGACAGGTTGTGTCGGATCAAACCATGTGGCGCCGAGATCCCTAACGAATTCTAGGTCCTAAATAACGTCCCTAACTAACTAACTAACTAACCTAGGACTAACTAAAATTAACTAACTAGTGTGCCCAAAATCCTAAGACCTAACCGGGTACACTAGCCGAGTAACTAACTCAAGAAACATCCTAGTACCTAACCTAGGATGGTCCAAAAGGGTTGGTTATGGTCCTAACGACTTAGGGTACGTTAGTAATTACCCTAGGTCACTTAATTAATTAAATTAGTAACTTAATTAATTAATTTAATTCCTAGTCAAACCCGAGACCCTAAGTTAAATGTTCTCCTAGTTGTAGTCAATTTAGGAGCGGTGTTTTAGGTAATTTAAGTGGAGGGTCTTTAGGGTAATTCTTGGGACGTCTATATATTGATATTTGGTCAGTTTTAGACCACAATTACACGTCCTAAATCAGAATCAAATGAAATTCTCTTAATCTCTCAAGAACGTTGTAACAACCCTAAAAATGGATAAGATAAGTAATGCTTGATGTGTCAAGAATGCCTACGATTAGACCAGGGTTCACACGGATTGATGCACATAGAACCAGACTTCGGAACCCTTTCTACAGCTAAGACAACTAACTTGAGGAGTTAGTTGAGCTTGGAAAGATTGGGTCCAACCATGTAGGGCTCTCGAATATGAAGATTTACTCAAAGGAGTCTTTACCGGACTTAAAAAGAGGAAATCTTAGGTTTGAAGGGTCTAGGGGTAAAATGGTCTTTTTTCTGTCTAAGTGTAGTATCGTAATTACCCTAAATATATAATTAATTATTTAATTAATAAGGTGGAAGGGCAATTTAGGGAGAGAGGGCCGAAATTGGGCTCTTGAAGTGAAGTCTTGCTCCACCCGGGTACACAATGAATTAATGTGAATTTTATTTAAGCTATTGAATTAATGTAATTAACTAATAATTATTATTCATTAGCTGATTTAAAATAAAATAAAAATCAGATTTTTATTCAATAAACAAAACCCTATTGACTAAGTCCTAAAACTAGACTCCTAAGCCTCCTACAACTCCCACTCTCTCACGTTTATCTCTCCACTCTCACGCTCAATCTCTCTTATTATTTCTCACGTATTTTCTCTGCCAAAATAAGATACAAAAGCAGAAAAATAAACCAAGTTCTTCATACTTGAAGAACTCACACGAAAGCACAAGAAAACAAACGTTAATCGCACACTAGGCTAAGGGAGGTTGTCATTCGAGTGGAGTTGACATTGAGGAGGCTTAGACATGTTCTTGGGTGAAGTTTTTGTGCAGCAATTCAAGGGTTTAACGTCAAAAAGGAATGGGTTTTCTTCTCTCTTGGTCCCTTTCTCAAGAGACCCCTTAAGGTTCATATTATTCATCCAAAAACTAGGATTGTTTCCCCTTTTGCATGCCCCTGTCACTAGCTCCCAATAAATCGTAGGTTGGGTATGATTGCTGGTAGATTTAGGTGTATGTTATGTTTTCGTGATGAATATGATTATGTTTGTGTACTTGAAATCGTATGAAAGACAACCATGCATTCGAAATTATGTGAAAGTGTATGCGTGTGCAAGTATGTTACAGTGAATGAGGTTCTCGGGTTAAGGCTCCAAATTTGATAATATTTTGGTTGTCATTTTACGTGCATAAACCTATGTAAATCGTGATGTTCATTAAAATGAAAGTGTGGCTGATTTGAGTACAAATCTTTTGGCTAAACGAATCTATGAAAAATGCACCCCAAAAAGTGTTAAATGATCTATGAATTTCCCTAAGATTTCAAGTGAAAATGTTGGTGAAAATAAGCTAAAAAAATGACTAAATTTCCAGCAAACTTACAAGTTTGGTTTAGGCTAAATAATAATGAATAAATCTGGAAATTTATTTGAGTGTAAAGGGATGAGGCCAACAGGATTCGAACCTGTGACCTTAACCGTGAATCTGCCTTAAAAACATGAAAAAAGAATGGGGGTCGGGGGACTCGATCTCGAGTACTGTCTGTAAGGTGAAGTACAAATAAAAACAATTAAGAAATGAGAGGAGTGGGGTTCAAACCCACAACCTGTCAATCATAAGTTAAGGAAGGCGAATTAAAATGAAAAGTGAGGCGTGGGAATCGAACCCACGACCTCTAGGCAAAAAGGGGGGTTCGATCCCACAACCTCACTGCCAATGGTGAAATAGTCAACATTTAAAAGAAATTAAAATAAGGAGGCTGTGGGGGTTCGACCCCACAAACTCTCAGTCCTAAACGAGTAATGAAAAATAATGAGAAAAGAGGCGATGCTGTTGGGGCTCGATCTCGGGTACCAACGCCTTAAAGTACTGAAATTAAAGAAAATAAAAAGAAAACATTAAAGTGTTGTTCAAGGGATTCGAACTTGGGTTCCCTTGCCCAAATTCCGTATTGATACATAAGTCATACGTGAATTAAATGTTCAAGAATAATGCCACCTACTTAGATCGAAATCGAAATCTTGGCATACATACAAGATGCATAAGTCTTGTATTACATAATCTTAAGAAGATATGAATCACTTAACGAACTATGAATGAAGCCTCATGCCTTGTATGTATAGACCCATAAGTCTAGCATACGATTAAAAGAAGTGAACCTAAGATGTATGTAATGAAATGATGTAACCCTAGAAGGGTTAAGTACGAGTGTAAAACACACTAAATGGCCAAGTGCATTGGCATACGATGAAATGATTATTACGTAATGAAATTATGAAACCCTAGAAGGGTTAAGTAAGAGTGTGAAACACACAAATGGCCAAGTGCATTGGCATATGATGAAATGAACATTCACGTAAAAAGGGGTGAGTAATTATGAAGAGCAAATGTGCTAATGTTAATGAATGTGGTGACAACATGATATGAGGCTAATGTAAAAGATGAGAACAATCTCAAATGAGCCTAAGTAATGTTACCAAAACGTACTCACCTATGATAGTGTAAAGTTAATGAAGAGACCAATCTCTATGAACACTCTAATGAAAGTATTGAGATTAACACACTTAATACTAATGATGAGATGAGAAATCATCTAATGAGCTATGATGTCCTCATACTAGATGCCAGCTTCCACGACGTATGAGTTGAATGTAATGGAACTTTATACTGAGCACCGATAGACTAGCTATGAGCGGTGATGCCTTCTTTCGGGAAGGGCGGAGGTTCACGTAACTCTCATGAGATGAGACTGTACGGCTTTCCGGGTATGGGTCTCCTTATATCTCCTAGTCTTCGAACCTATACTGCCAATATAGGGATGTGGCGGGGTTAAATTCCCATGTACGCTAGCATGTTTTGGGTCACTTTGGCCGGTGATTCCACCTTTTTTTGATGTGGGGGAGACACTGGATTTCATGATGCTCACACGATCTATGTCGGTTAAAGTTAAAATTCCCAATGAATGAATGAGGCCAGCATGATACCAAAGGTGTTAGGATAGGATAATCAAGAAATGAGCCAGACTCAAGTAATGACACTAGGTTATTCTTGATTATTGCACAGCAAACCCGATGAGAGTCTTAAACTACATCCTAGGTATAGCTGGGGTTTACACTAGCTTATGAATGAATGAAAGGAAGTACGTATGAATGAATGAAGCAGACTCTGTGTTTGCTAAAGAAGACTCCCTAGTTGAGGTCCCATATGTTGAGCCCTCATTTTGGGAAGTCTTAATGTCAAGTCCATGATTCCAAGGTCTCATGGCATATGAATGAATGATATGAAAGATGCTAGGTGCTATATGCAATATGATATGTGCTATGTGTAAGATATTATATGTTGTGTGCAATATGATAAGTATGATGATGCATGTTACTCTTATGGCATGACTTTCGTAATCCAAATTTGGAAAGCTCATTGACTTTCCTAATCCAAATCTGGAAAGCTCACTGACTTTCCTAATCCAAATTTGGAAAGCTCACTAACTTTCCTCAATTTGGCAAGTCCACTAACTTGACTTTCTATAATCATGTTGTTAGGAAAGAGCTATTCTTACTCGTGCATGTCCTTGGTGTGTGCTTGTATATACCCATACTTAGTACAAGTGTGTACTAATCCCATACAACTCTATATTTTTAGGTGTAGGCACAGGTGGATGCTAGAGCTTACAGGTTGACGTTGCAGCTATCCGGACGTGGAGCTTTCTCCAGACTTGGTAGGTCCTCATGCTTTCGAGGATGTCTACCATTATTATCTAGCTTAGATGTAGGCTTTAGATAGTGGATCATGTTACACTAGTGTTTCTTTCCACTTTCATTTCAGACTTTGTATTGGTATCATTTTGGTAAAAATACGTTAAATGCAATTATGAACTGTTTCTTTCATTTGATTATCTTTACATTAGATAATTGATTTGTGAACGCCTAGATGTTAAGCCTAAAATGTTTAGCATGAAATAAGAAAACAAAAAGTTCAAATTTTTTGCTAAAATTAACCTAGATGAAGTAAGAATGACGTATGTAGGCTTGTCTGCGGCCTCTGAGAGGTCAACGACGCCGGTCTCGTCTGGGGTCTAGATTCCGGTCATGACAAAGTTGGTATCAGAGCACTAGGTTAATTTCCGAGGATAATAAGTTCACATCAACCATATTGAGTAGTTTCTAAGTCATGGTAGTGAAGTGCACCACTATCCTGAATTAGAGACTGCATGATGCGTAGGAAAATTTCCCTTCTTCTACTCTTTATCGTGCTATCTAGAGCTTTCACACTTTGTGTCATTCTAAGTATCTAACTTCCTTCTTGTGTGCGCGCATAGAATAATACACACAAGAATTAGGATGGCCAAGTGGTCTAAGGCGCCAGACTCAAGATCTGGCCTTCCCAAGAAGGGATAATGATAGAAATGCCCCGCGTGAACGAAAGACGTTTGGTAAGAGTGGTTGTTCGCATGGAGGTGAGTGCGTGGTAGGTTCTAAAGCCTGCTATGAGTACTGATGAAGAGGAGAAGTCTAAGTTGGCTGCTTACTAGCTCGAGGAGATGGTTTAGGTATGGATTACTTCATAAATGCTAGACTACCATAGACTATCGAAATAGGGTAGTAAGGTTAAGTTTCCAAATAAGTTAGAGTCAAGATGGGAAGGGTGGGGTCCAAGTCCAGTCGGCCAACTTGAAGGCCAATAAGATGATAGCTAAGGGGTATTTATACCACTTAGTTAGAATCAATGACTTAGATCAAGAAGTTCCTTCCATAGACTCAGTGTCAATAGTGAATGAGTTCCCAGATGTCTTTTCGGAGGATTTACCAAGAATCCCTCCTGAATGTGAGACTGACTTTGGTGATGATTTAGATCCCAATATCAAGACAAATTCTATTCCCCCGTATAGGATGGCACCAGCTGAACTCAAAGAGTTGAAGTTGCAGTTAGAAGATCTACTTGGTAATGGCTTTATCCAGCCGAGCATATCACCATGGGGCGCTCCAGTGTTGTGTGAAAAAGAAAGATGGAACCCTTAGAATGTGTATCGATTATCGGCAGCTCAACAAAGTCACTATAAAGAATAAGTATCCACTTCCCAGAATAAATGATTTGTTCGATCAGCTTCAAGGGTCTAGTTTCTTCTCTAAGATTGATCTTCGTTCAGGGTATCATCAGCTTAGGGTTAGGGATGGAGATATCCCAAAGACAACCTTTCGTACCCGTTATGGTCATTATGAGTTCTTAGTTATGTCATTGGGTCTTACGAATGCACCTGCTGCATTTATGGACCTCATGAACCAAGTATTCCGTGAATACCTTGATTCTTTTGTCATAGTATTTATTGATGACATCCTCATCTACTCTAGGACCAAGGAAGAGCATGAACAACATTTGAGACTAACCTTGCAGTTACTTAGACAACATGAGTTGTATGCCAAATTCAGCAAGTGTGAATTCTGGCTTAGATCAATGATCTTCCTGGGTCATGTTGTGTCCGATCAGGGTATGGAGGTGGATCCCAGGAAGACTGAGGCTATGAAGAACTGGCCAAAGCCTCTTACTCCCACTGACATCCATAGCTTTCTAGGATTGTATGGTTACTACCGCAGGTTCGTGGAGGGTTTTTCTTCCATTGCTGCCCCACTGACAGCTTTGACTAAGAAGAAGGTCAAGTTTGAATGCACGGAGACTTGTGAGATGAGTTTCCAGGAGCTCAAGGACATACTCACTTCAGCTCCGATGCTTACTTTGCCTAAGTGTGGTGAGAATTAAACTATTTATTGTGATGCATCTAGGGTTGGCTTGGGTTGTGTTCTTATACAGGTTGGTAAGGTGATAGTCTATGCATCCAGATAGCTCAAGGTTTATGAGAAGAATTATCCCACTCATGACCTGGAGTTGGCAGCTGTGGTATTTGCACTGAAGTTGTGGAGGCACTACTTGTATGGAGTGCATGTGGATGTGTTCACAGACCACAAGAGTCTCCAGTACGTGTTCACACAGAGGGAGTTGAATCTACATCAGCGGAGATGGTTGGAGCTGTTGAAAGACTATGACATGAAAGTTCACTACCACCCAGGTAAGGCTAATGTTGTAGCTGATGCTTTGAGAAGGATGAGCATGGGAAGTACAGCCCACGTTGAGGATAAGAAGAAGGAGTTGACGAAAGATGTACAAAGACTGGCCAGACTGGGTGTGCGATTGGTTGACTCTACTAATGGAGGTGTTTCAGTTCCTCCTAGTTCTGAATCATCCTTGGTAGTTGAAGTCAAGCAGGGTCAACATCTCGATCCTGTGTTGATGGAGCTGAAGGACTCAGTGTTGATAAAGATGAATGAGTCTTTCGCTTTGGGAGGTGATGGCATACTTAGGTATCAGGACAGGCTGTGTGTACCAGATGTGGATCATTTGCGGACCAGGATTGTTGCAGAGGCCCATGGTTCCAGATATTCCATACATCCAGGTTCCACCAAGATGTATCACGATCTTAAGCAGATTTATTAGTGGGATGGCATGAAGAAGGACATTGCAGAATATGTGGCCAAGTGTCCTAATTGTCAGCAGTTTAAGACAGAAAATCTTAAGCCTAGAGGTCTTACTCGGATTATTGAGGTTTTGACTTGGAAGTGGGAGGCCATTAATATGGACTTCGTAGTTGGTCTTCCGAGGACTAGGAGACAGCATGACTCCATATGGGTTATTGTGGATAGGATGACTAAGTCTGCCCACTTTATCCCTGTGAAGTCTACTTACAGAGTCGAGGACTATGCGAGACTCTACAATGATGAGATTGTGAGATGGCATGGGATTCCTTTGTCTATCATTTCAGATAGAGGAGCTCAGTTTACTTCACATTTCTGGATAACTTTCCATAAGAGCTTGGGCACGCAGGTAAAGCTTAGTACTGCCTTTCATCCTCAGACTGATGGGCAGGCAGAGCGCACCATTCATACATTGGAGGAAATGTTGAGAGCGTGTGTGATTGACTTCAGGGGTAGCTGGGATGACCATCTGCCTTTGATAGAGTTCTCGTATAATAATAGCTATCACTGCAGCATTAGGATGGCACCGTTTGAGGCACTGTATGGTAGGAGGTGTCGATCTCCAATTGGGTGGTTCGAGATTGGAGAGTCATCCATTTTGTGTCCAGAGATCATTCATGAGGCCTTAGAGAAGGTCTGAGTGATTAGGGATAGGTTGGCTACTGCTTACAGTCGGCAGAAGTCATATGCACATAACAGAAAATGTCCCTTAGAGTTTGATGTTGGTGACTAGGTCTATATGAAGATATCACCTATGAAGGGGGTAATGAGGTTTGGCAGGAAGGGGAAGCTGAGTCTGAGGTATGTTGGGCCATACGAGATCCTACAACGTGTGGGTGAGATGGCCTATGAGTTGTCATTGCCTGCGGAGCTAGCTTCTGTCCATCCAGTCTTTCATGTATCCATGCTAAAGAAGTGCCTAGGTGATCCAGCATCGATTCTACGTGTGGAAGGTTTAGGGGTCGATGAAGACTTGTCCTACGAGGAGGTACCTGTTGAGATCTTAGACAGACAGATCAAGCGATTGAGGAACAAAGAGATTTCCACAGTGAAGGTATTATGGAGAAATCATCTTGTTGAGGGTGCTACGTGGGAGGCTGAGGCCGACATGAGATCCCTCTACCCTCATCTTTTCAGCTCTTGAGGTTAGACTCCCTACTCTTAAGTCTAAGTTTCCTTATCTCTCCATTTTTATTGCTATTGCTTGACTGTGCATAGTGATTACGTTATGATCTGACTGGCATTACGCTAGATAGTAGTAGTGTCATTCGGGGACGAATGTTCCTAAGGGGGGGGGGGATGATAATGTAACAACCCTAAAAATTGATAAGATAAGTAATGCTTGATGTGTCAAGAATGCCTACGATTAGACCAGGGTTCACACGGATTGATGCGCGTAGAACCAGACCTCGAAACCCTTGCTGCAGCCAAGCCAACTAACTTGGGGAGTTAGTTGATCTTGTAAAGGTTGGGTCCAACCATGTAGGGCTCTCGAATACGAAGATTTACTCGAATGAGTCTTTATCGGACTTAAAAAGAGGAAATCTTAGGTTTGAAGGGTCTAGGGGTAAAATGGTCTTTTTCCTGTCTAAGGGTAGTATCGTAATTACCCTACATATATAATTAATTTTTTAATTAATAAGGTGGAGGGGCAATTTAGGGAGAGAGGGCCGAAATCAGGCTCTTGAAGTGAAGTCTTGCTCCACCCGGGTTCGAACCTAGGTGGAAGCAATGAATTAATGTGATTTTTATTTAAGCTATTGATTTAAAATAAAATAAAAATCAGATTTTTATTAAATAAACAAAACCCTATTGACTAAGTCCTAAAACTAGACTCCTAAGCCTCCTACAACTCCCACTCTCTCATGTTTATCTCTCCACTCTCACGCTAAATCTCTCTTATTCTTTCTCACGTATTTTCTCTGCCAAACTAAGATACAAACGCAGAAAAATAAACCAAGTTCTTTACACTTGAAGAACTCACACGAAAGCACAGGAAAACAAACGTTAATCGCACACTAGGCTAAGGGAGGTTGTCATTCGAGTGGAATTGACATTGAGGAGGCTTAGATGTGTTCTTGGGTGATGTTTTTGGGCAGAAAGTCAAGGGTTTAACGTCAAAAAGGTATGGGTTTTCTTCTCTCTTGGTCCCTTTCCCAAGAGACCCCTTAAGGTTGATATTATTCATCCAAAAACTAGGATTGTTTCCCCTTTTGCATGCCCATGTCACTAGCTCCCAATGAATCGTAGGTTGGGTATGATTGCTGGTAGAGTTAGGTGTATGTTATGTTTTCGTGATGAATATGATTATGTTTGTGTACTTGAAATAGTATGAAAGACACCCATGTATTCGAAATTATGTGAAAGTGTGTGCGTGTGCAAGTATGTTACAGTGAATGAGGTTCTCGGGTTAAGGTTCCAAATTTGATAATGTTTTGGTTGTCATTTTACGTGCATAAACCTATGTAAATCGTGATGTTCATTAAAATGAAAGTGTGGCTGATTTGAGTACAAATCTTTTGGCTAAACGAATCTATGAAAAATGCACCCCAAAAAGTGTTAAATGATCTATGAATTTCCCTAAGATTTCAAGTGAAAATGTTGGTGAAAATAAGCTTAAAAATGACTAAATTTCCAGAAAACTTACAAGGGATGAGGCCACCAGGATTCGAACCTGTGACCTCACTCGCGAATCTGCCTTAAAAACGTGAAAAAAGAATAGGGGTCGGGGGACTCGATCTCGAGTACTGTCTGTAAGGTGAAGTACAAATAAAAACAATTAAGAAATGAGAGGAGTGGGGTTCGAACCCACAACCTCTCAATCATAAGTTAAGGAAGGCGAATTAAAAAGAAAAGTGAGGCGTGGGAATCGAACCCACGACCTAGGCGAAAAGAGGAGAAATAAAAAGAAAATAAAGTGAGGCTGTGGGGGTTCGATCCCACAACCTCACTGCCAATGCTGAAATAGTCAACATTTAAAAGAAACTAAAATAAGCAGGATGTATGGGTTCGACCCCACAACCTCTCAGTCCCAAACGAGTAAAGAAAAATAATGAGAAAAGAGGCGATGCTGTTGGGGCTCGATCTCGGGTCCTAACGCCTTAAAGTACTGAAATTAAAGAAAATATTAAAGTGTTGTTCAAGGGATTCGAACTTGGGTTCCCTTGCCCAAATTCCATATTGATACATAAGTCATACGTGAATTAAATGTTCAAGAATAATGCCGCCTACTTAGATCAAAATTGAAATCTTGGCATACATACAAGATGCATAAGTCTTGTATTACATAATCTTAGAAAGATATGAATCACTTAACGAACTATGAATGAAGCCTCATGGCTTGTGTGTATAAACCCATATGTCTAGCACACGTTTAAAAAAAGTGAACCTAAGATGTATGCAATGAAATGATGTTACCCTAGAAGGGTTAAGTACGAGTGTAAAACACACTAAATGGCCAAGTGCATTGGCATACGATGAAATAATTATTATGTAATGAAATGATGAAACCCTAGAAGGGTTAACTAAGAGTGTGAAACACACAAATGGCCAAGTGCATTGGCATATGATGAAATGAACATTCATGTAAAAAGGGGTGAGTATTTATGAAGAGCAAATGTGCTAATGTTAATGAATGTGGTGACAACATGATATGAGGCTAATGTAAAAGATGAGAACAATCTCAAATGAGCATAAGTAAATGTTACCAAAACGTACTCACCTATGATAGTGTAAAGTAAATGAATAGACTAGTCTTTATGAACACCCTAATGAAAGTATTGAGATTAACACACTTAATACTAATGATGAGATGAGAAATCATCTAATGAGCTATGATGTCCTCATACTATAAGCCAGCTTCCACGACGTATGAGTTGAATGTAATGGAACTTTATACTAAGCACCGATAGACTAGCTATGAGTGGTGATGCCTTCTTTCGGGAAGGGCGGAGGTTCACGTAACTCTTATGAGATGAGACTGTACGGCTTGCCGGGTATGGGTCTCCTTATATCTCCTAGTCTTCGAACCTATACTGCCAATATAGGGATCTGGCGGGGTTAAATTCCCATGTACGCTAGCATATTTTGGGTCACTTTGGCCTGTGATTCCACCTCTTTTCGGTGTGGGGGAGACACTCTATTTCATGATGCTCACATGATCTATGTCGGTTAAAGTTAAAGTTCCCAATGAATGAATGAGGCCAGCCTCAAATGATGCATATAATGAAATAAACTATACCAAAGGTGTTAGGATAGGATAATCAAGAGGTGAGCTAGACTCAAGTAATGACACGAGGTTATTCTTGATCATTGAAACCCGATGAGAGTCTTAAACTAGGTATAGCTGGTGTTTACACTACCTTATGAATGAATGAAAGGAAGTACGTATGAATGAATGAAGCAGACTCTGTGTTTGCTAAAAAAGACTCCCTAGTTGATGTCCCATATGTTGAGCCCTCATTTTGGGAAGTCTTAATGTCAAGTCCATGATTCCAAGGTCTTATGGCATATGAATGAATGATATGAAAGATGTTAGGTGCTATATGCAATATGATATGTGCTATGTGTAAAATGTTATGTGCTGTGTGCAATATGATAAGTATGATGATGCATGTTACTCTCATGGCATGACTTTCCTAATCCAAATTTGGAAAGCTCACTAACTTTCCTAATCCAAATCTGGAAAGCTCACTGACTTTCCTAATCCAAATTTGGAAAGCTCACCAACTTTCCTCAATTTGGCAAGTCCACTAACTTGACTTTCTATAATCATATTGTTAGGAAAGAGCTATTCTTACTCATGCATGTCCTTGGTGTGTGCTTGTATATACCCATACTTAGTACAAGTGTGCACTAATCCCATATAACTCTATATTTTTAGGTGTAGGCACAGGTGGACGCTAGAGCTTACAGGTTGATGTTGCAGCTATCCGGACGTGGAGCTTTAATCCGGACTTGGTAGGTCCTCATGCTTTCGAGGATGTCTACCGTTATTATCTAGCTTAGATGTAGGCTTTAGCTAGTGGAGCATGTTACACTAGTGTTTCTTTCCACTTTCATTTCAGACTTTGTATTAGTGCCGTTTTGCCAAAAACACGTTTAATGCAATTATGAACTGTTTCTTTCATTTGATTATCTCTACATTAGAGGTTGACTTGTCAACGCCTATGATATTAAGTCTAAAATGTTTAACATGAAATAAGAAAACAAAAAGTTCAAATTTTCCACTAAAATTAACCTAGATGAAGTAAGAATGACGTATGTAGGCTTGTGTGCGACCTCTGAGAGGTCAACGACGCCGGTCTCGTCTGGGGTCTAGATTTCGGTCGTGACAAACGCTCTTTTTTCCAAACTCCATTGAAGAACTAGAAAAGCTTAAGGAAGAGGACGAAGGTTTTTAAGTTTCCAATAAGCTTTTCATGGATTCTTCATCTATAAGGTATGGGTTTTCACTCTTGGGATTCCTTTCTCCAAGAGGTCCTTTCAAAATAAGTTTTCAAGAACTTCGAATACTAGGGTTTTTACTCTACAAAAGGGATTTCTTCCTAACCCTAGATTTATGATTTTCAATGAAAAAGTAAACATTTTCTGTATCTAATTTCGCATGAATTGTTGAGTAATTGATTGATAATGTGTGAATGTCGTGTGATACATGATTTTCCTCTAAGTAATAGTTTCGAATGGTCTGTTTCTAGTACTTGATAATGTGAAAACGTTAAGGTTAGAATTTAAGGTTTGAATGAACCCTTTAATGACCCGTTTACCTTCTTCTATGTTATGCATTGATTTTGTACATGATTTTATGAGTTGTTCTTGATTATGTCATTGAGTATTTCACTATGTATGAATATGAATATTTCATCATGAATAAGATTCTTGGAAGCAAGAGGTAAGTCTTCTAAGTGTGATTACTCTTAAATGTTTATGTTAGCCTATAAACTATGATGCTATGTTATGAAAAGTATGTATGTTGTTGCTATGTGAATATCCTAGCTATGAACATGTAAATTGTGATATTATGATAAGAATATGAAAACGCAAGTTATGATACTCTCTTGTATGCTTTACACAAGATGATTATGCCATGTAAAACTCACAAAAAGAAAGGTTACGATGAAAGGAAAATTCTCATCTAATCTAAAATAGCTCATGATCATGTTATAAAGGGAGATAATCTCCTATGACCTATGAAAAGTTTTTAATAAAATACAAATTAAATGTTATTTCAAGAAAAAAGACTTAAGTTGCGCACCGATGAACTAGATATGGGAAGTGTCCCTTTTCCATCGGGAATGTAGGTTCACAATGATTCTCATGAGATTGAGGCTGCCATGTAATGTGGAACTATGGGTCTCTAATACATCTCCTAGTTCTTGAACTATGCTGCCACCATAGGATACTAGCTAGTGGATCCACCTAGAAAGCTACATCATGTTCGGTTCTACTTTGGCCGGTAGGACCACCTCTTTTTGGTGTGGGGAAGACACCGGATTCCATGTTTAGCTCACATGGTCTATGTCGGTTAATGCGTATGTTCCCTCATTTAAACTAAAAGAAAAGTAAAGGAACGTTGACTAGGGTGACTTGAGTAGTTGGCTTAGTATAGGTAGTGGTATGGGACGCTACCTACACGTTGCACAAGTTGACTCTAAGGGAAATCCTAGGAGATTGTTCATAAGTAATATGATGATATGAAAGATATATGTTTCTGATATATGATGTTACTTTTATATGAATTTTGGCCATTATGATGAATATGTTATTTGGCTATATTGCTATGTTAATGATAACTAACTATGTTACAAGTTACATGAAGCAAAGCCTTACTTATGGTCTCCTATATTATCTACTCGGTTATGTGCGTTTATGGGGCTTCACATGACCATTGTACTTGTAGGTTGGGGATGGGATCATTGGTAAGTATTTTGTATGTTATGTTTATATGAGTTTTGCAATATGTAATGTTACCATGATGCCATGAAAAGATGTCTTTGATTCTGATCATGCTTTAAGTGATGAAATATTTGGCTTGTATATGTTATATGGTATGTGCATTGAAGATTTTTATATGACTTAGCATGTTTTCTAAAGATAATGATAAATGAACGTTTTTTATGCATGTCCCTATGTGTTATGTGCATATACCCGTACTTAGTACATGTGGCGTACTAACCCTATTACTTTATTTTACTACAACTGTATGTTCCGGCCATTGAAGTTATAGCGGTCGATCTGAAGAAGCTTGGAACTCTTTCTCCAAGTCATGGTAGGTCTTCAATATCGGGACGTTACCATTTCAATTTTAAGCCTTATGAAGATTTAGTAGTTTTTATAATGCGTTATTACGTTATTTTCTTTGGATTCTTTTGTATTAAGGCTTATATGTCATACTGACTATTATTGGCTCAGTTCAGATTTGTACTCTTTAGATGGTTTTTATATATGTGAGACAAGTTTTAAAACACCGCATTAATATTAAGTATGAAGTCTAAGTATACTTCAATTAGTATATTAAAAGTCTTTAATTTTCCCGCAATTTTTAATGATCACATGTTATGACGAATGCTAAGAGGCTTGTCTGCAACGTCTGAGAGGTTAACGACGCCGATCTCATCCGGGGTATAAAGTCCGGGTGTGACAAACTTGGTATCAGAGCATGAGGTTAAGTATTGGAATCTTAAACTTAGTATTAGAGCATGAGGTTAAATATCCTTAGAATCAATGTCTCACTAAACCACATTACCTAGCGTCTTGTTCATGGTTGTAAAGGTCTCCACAATTGTGGACGAGAGGCTGTGTGATGATTAGGAAACTTCTCTTTTCTTTATACTCCTATATCGTGCCTCTAGAGCTTTGACACTATGTGTCTTTTAGTAGCTAATCCCGAAGAGCTTGAATAAGAATGTCGTGCAGCCATGCTTCATGAAAATATGGATCTTTCTAGGTTGATGGTTCATACTCAACAGGTTGAGGAAAGTCGCCTAAGGAAAAGGAATAGGGAAGCTAAGAAGGCGAAGTCTTTTGAGAGTGGTTCTCCTAAAAGTAGGCTTGATGTTCAAGACAAGCCTAAATTTAAGAAGAGATTTTCAAAGCAAGTTCCTTCAAATTTCTCCAAGAATGGCAATGATAGAGGTTCTAATCACGAACCTCAAGAGGGGAGAAACGTTGAACCACCAAGAGAAAGACCAACTTGTGGTAAGTGTGGTAAGAAGCATGGGGGCGAATGTCTTATTGGAACTAATATTTTCTATGGTTGACCGCTATGGTGAAAGATTGTCCTAATTCTGAAGCTCCAAAAAGGCTAGGGGTGAAAAAGAAAGCTCTCCCGACGTGGTGACAGGTATGTTGTAAGTGTTGGGAATGAAATGTTTCCAAGAAGAAATAAGAATGAGAATCAAAGCTTGTTAGTAAATTTTCTATGCCAAATCAACGTTATAGCTTGGCCAAACTAAGCATTGAATTGTTCTTATAGGCTAATCAAAAGTTAAAAGTTGGCTTGCTTAAAATGATGTGATTAATATAGGATATACAAGAAGTTATTTGACTTGGCTAGTAATAAAAATCAAAGAATGGGCATAGCCAATAAAGATTGGCTTATAAAGACTTCATGCCCAATTTAAGAAGAATGAAAAATTTAACTTGTTTACTAAATAGGTGCATGTTTTGGTAAAAGATAGTACCAACTAGAGTTTTAAGAAGATGTTTTTCTTGCACTTATGTGAAACTTGTATGCATATGTTTTCTTGAGATTTTGGTGTTTTGTTTTTATCTTGAGAAGATTGATAGATGGTAACTCTTTGATGCATTTTGAGCTTATGATAAGGTTTAGAAGGAAATTCCTCACTATGTGTTATGAATATGTAGCTCTTATATATTTGTGCATCATAAATTGAGTGCTAAGTGTAATGATATGTTATGTGCTGGTTGTGCTTCTAGTATTGAGTCTTTTTCCTACCCTCCAAAAGATCTTAGTGTCATTCGGGGAGGAATTTTCCTAAAGGGGGGATAATGTAACACTCCGAAAATTCCATGAATTAGACTAGAGCTTAAATCTATTTAATAATGCTTAAAATGATGTTCCCAAAAAATGTACTTGTCTAGTAAAGAGCCTATTAGGTTTTAAGAATATGTATTGAGGTACATAGCCATCCCATTGTCCAATATTTAGTAATATTGGGCATGTTGAAGAATATTGTTTTAAGGGTGTTAGACAATTTTTGTATGTATTCACAAGTAACTTATAACTTAAAAATACACTTTGATGTTCAAATGCACCAATCCAAGCTTATTTAGGAATTGTACCTGCAATGAAGACTCTAAGCTAAAATTATTATTTATTTATACACATTAGGTACGAGGCATCCAAGTGTCAAGGCTAGGTACCATAGCACATAATCATTTAAAATGACCATGTAGATTAAGCAGTGCCCAAGGACATAGTGAGGATGCTTGGACAAGAAGTGAAGTTTCCAGAGTGCAAGGTTAGGGAAAGTGGACGCAACACATGTGCAAGCACATGTGCTACCAACGGCCGAGAGATAAGCCCAACGGAATTCGGTTAGGGCAGTTAGGGGGCAGGTTGTGTCGGATAAAACCATGGGGCCGAGCTCTCTAACTAATTATTTGTCCTAACTAACATCCCTAACTAACTAACTAACCTAGAACTAACTAAAATTAACTAACTAGTGTGCCCAAAATCCTAAGACCTAACCGGGTACACTAGCCGAGTAACTAACTCAAGAAACATTCTAGTACCTAACCGGGTACACTAGCCGAGTAACTAACTCAAGAAACATTCTAGTACCTAACCTAGGATGGTCCAAAACAGTTGGTTATGGTCCTAACAACTTAGGGGTACTTTAGTAATTTCCCTAGGTCACTTAATTAATATAATTAGTAACTTAATTAATTAATTTAATTCCTAGTCAAACCCGAGAACCTAAGTTAAATGTTCTCCTAGTTGTAGTCCATTTAGGAGGGGCATTTTAGGTAATTTAAGTGGATGGTCTTAGGGTAATTCTTGGGACATCTATATATTGATATTAGGTCAGTTTTAGACCACCATTACGCGTCCTAAATCAGAATCAAATGAAATTCTCTTAATCTCTCAAGAACGCTCTTTTTTTAAAACTCCATTGAAGAACTAGAAAAGCTTAAGGAAGAGGACGAAGGTTTCGATGTTTCCCATCAGCTTTTCATGGATTCTTAATCTATAAGGTATGGGTTTTCACTCATGGGATTCCTTTTCCCAAGAGGTCCTTTCAAAATTAGTTTTCAAGAAATTCGAATACTAGGGTTGTTACTCTACAAAACGGATTTTCTTTCTAACCCTAGATTTATGATTTTCAATGAAAAAGTAAATGTTTTCTATATCTAATTTCACAAGAATTGTTGAGTAATTGATTGATAATGTGTGAATGTCATGTGATACATTATTTTCCTCTATGTAATAGTTTCGGATAGGCTGTTTCTAGTACTTGATAATGTGAAAACGTTAGGGTTAGAATTTAAGGTTTGAATGAACCCTTTAATGACCCGGATACCTTCTTATATGTTATGCATTGATTTTGTACATGATTTTATGAGTTGTTCTTGATTATGTCATTGAGTATTTCACTATGTATGAATATGAATATTTCATGATGAATAAGATTCTTGAAAAGCAAGAGGTAAGTCTTCTAAGTGTGATTACTCTTAAATGTTTATGTTAGCCTATAAACTATGATGCTATGTTATGAAAAGTATGTATGTTGTTGCTTTGTGAATATGCTGGCTATGAACATGTAAATTGTGATATTATGATAAGAATATGAAAACACAAGTTATGATACTCTCTTGTTTGCTTTACACAAGATGATTATGCCATGTAAAACTCACAAAAAGAAAGGTTACATTAAAGGACAATTCTCATCTAATCTAAAAGAGCTCATGATCATGTTATACAAGGAGATAATCTCCTATGACCTATGATAAGTTATTGATAAAAGACAAATTAAAGGTTATTTCAAGAAAAGGGACTTAAGCTAAGCAGCGATGAACTAGATATGGGAAGTGTCCCTTCCCCAGCAGGAAGGTAGGTTTACAATGAT
This sequence comes from Solanum sitiens, assembly GCA_016801875.1. Lineage (NCBI taxonomy): Eukaryota > Viridiplantae > Streptophyta > Magnoliopsida > Solanales > Solanaceae > Solanum > Solanum sitiens. Next base: position 87,695 of record JABWTJ010000059.1, read on the forward strand.
TCTCATGAGAGTGAGGCTGCCATGTAATGTGGAACTATGGGTCTCTAATGCATCTCCTAGTTCTTGAACTATGCTGCCACCATAGGATACTAGGTAGTGGATCCACCTAGAAAGCTACGTCATGTTCGGTTCTACTTTGACCGGTAGGACCACCTATTTTCGGTGTGGGGAATACACCGGTCCATGTTTAGCTCACATGGTCTATGTCGGTTAATGCGTATGTTCCCACATGTAAAACGAAAGAAAAGTAAATGAACATTGACTAGGGTGACTTGAGGAGTTGGCTTAGTATAAGTAGTGGTATGGTACGCTACCTAGACATTGCACAAGTTGACTCTAAGGGAAATCCTAGGAGATTGTTCATAAGTAATATGATGATATGAAAGATATATGTTTATGATATATGATGTTACTTTTATATGAATGTTGGCTATTATGATGAATATTTTATTTAGCTATATTGCTATGATAATGATAACTAACTATGTTACAAGTTATATGAAGCAAAGCCTTACTTATGGTCTCCTATCATATCTACTCGGTTATGTGGGGTTATGGGGCTTCACATGACCATTACTCTTGTAGGTTGGGGATGGGATCATTGGTAAGTATTTTGTATGTTATGTTTATATGATCTTTGCAATATGTAATGTTAACATGATGCCATGAGAAGATGTCTTTCATTATGATCATGCTTTAAGTGATGAAATATTTGGCTTGTATATGTTATATGGTATGTGTCACATCCAGAATCTAGACCTCAGACGAGACCGGCGTCGTTGACCTCTCAGAGGTCGCAGACAAGCCTACATACGTCATCGCTACATCATCTAGGTTAATTTTAGCGGAAAATTTAAACTTTTTGTTTAATTAGACTTTATATTGAGAAACATCGAATTCGTATAAGACTATCTACATAAACTCATAAGCGTTCACAACAACCATCTAATATCAAGATAATCAAATGAAAGACATAGTCAAATCTGAATAAAATATAAAGTTGCCACAATGGCACCAATACAATACTAGAAACAACTGGAAAAGAAACACTAGTGGAACATACTCCACTAGCTAATGTCTACGTCTAATGCTAGAATAAAATAGTAAGCGTCCTGGAAGCATGAGGGCCTACCAAATCCGGATGAAAGCTCCACGTCCGGTTAACTCCAACGTCGACTCGTAAGCTCTAGCGTCCAGCTGTACCTGCACCTAAAAGTAGAGAGTTGTATGGGATTAGTACACACTTGTACTAAGTATGGGTATATGCAAGCACACACCAAGGACATGCATGATTAAAAGAGATTTTTCCTAACGATATGAATTATGGAAAATCAAGTCAGTGGACTTGCCAAATCGGTCTAGGAAACTCATGCTATGAGAGTAACATGCATCATCATATATTTCATTTTTGGCAAACACCACATAACATATTGCACACATCATATAACATAGTTCATATCATTCGTTCATATGCCATGAGACCTTGGAATCATGGACTTGACATTAAGACTTTCCAAAATGAGGGCTCAACATATGGGACCTCAACTAGGGAGCCTTCTTTAGCAAACACAAAGTCTGCTTCATTTATTCATACGTACTTTATTTTTCTTCGTTCATAAGCTAGTGTAAACACCAGCCATACCTAGGATGTAGTTTAAGACTTTCATCAGGTTTGCTGTGCAATGACCAAGAGTGGCCTAGTGTCATTACTTAAGTCTAGCTCACCTCTTGATTATCCTATCCTAACACCTTTGGTGTCGTTTATTTCATTATGTACATTACATGAGTCTGGCCTCATTCTTTCTTTTGGAACTTTAACCTTAACCGACATAGATCATGTGAGCATCATGAAATCAAGTGTTTAACCCCACTCCGAAAAGAGGTGGAATCACCGGCCAAAGTGAACCAAAACGTGCTAGCGTATATAGGGAGTCGAACCCTGCTAGAACCCTATATTGGCAGTATAGGTTCAAAGACTAGGAGATATAAGGAGACCCATAACCGTCTGGATGGACAGTCTCATCTCAGGAGAATATCATGGACCTCTGCCTTCCCGAAATAAGGAATCGCAACTCATAGCTAGCATATTGGTGCTCTGTATAAAGTTCCATTACATTCATCTCACACATCATAGATGCTGACTTCTAGCATGAGGGCATCATAGCTCATCAAATAATTTCTCATCTCATCATTAGTATTAAGTATGCATTAACTTCAATACTTTTATTAGAGTATTCATAGAGACTGGTCTCTTCATTAACTTTACACTCTCATAGGTGAGTACGTCTTGGTAACATTTACTTAGGCTCATTTGAGATTTCTCTCACCTTTCGCATTAGCCTCTTATCATGTTGTCACCACATTCTTTAACTTTAGCACATTTACTCTTCATAATTACTCACCACTTTACATGAATGTTCATTTCATCGTATGTGAATGCACTTGGCCCTTAAGGGTGTGTCACACTCTTACTTAACCCCTCTGGGGTTTCATTATCTCATCACATAAGATCTTAGGTTCACTTACTATTAAACGTATGCTAGACTTATGAGTCCACACATACAAGCCATGAGGCTTCATTCATAGTTTGTCTAAGTGATTCATATTTACCCAAGATTATGTGGTACAAGACTTATGCATCCTATAGATATGCCAAGATATTGATTTTAATCTTTGGAAGCAACATTCATTAAATATTTGTTTACGTATGACTTATGTATCAATACGGAATTCGGCAAAGGAACCTAATTCGAATCCCTTGGGCAACACTTAATCTTATATTAAACTTGGTGATTGCATTTTTCAGATTTGGGGGACCCTAGTTCGATCCCCATCAGCCCCATAATATTTCCTTTCTTTTTCTCCTCTCTTTTTCGTCCAAGGCAAGGAGTTTGTGGGATCAATCCCCCACAAGCTCATTCATTTTTTCTTAATTTATCTTTTAACTTTCTCACATATCCAAGAGGTTGTGGGTTCAATCCCCATTCACCTCATTTTATATTTCTCCTTTATTTTTCTCCTAACTCTCTCATCTATTCAAGAGGTTGGGGGTTCAATCCCCACTCTCCACATTTATTTTTCTCCTTTATATTTCTCCTAACTCTCTCATCCATTCAAGAGGTTGGGGGTTCAATCTCCACTCTCCGCATTTATTTTTCTCCTTTATTTTTCTCCTAACTCTCTCATCCATTCAAGAGGTGGGGGTTCAATCCCCACTCTCCACATTTATTTTTCCTTTCATTTTTTTTCTTGAAATTTTTATGTAATTTACATGTGGTGAGGTCTTGGGTTCCATTCCCAATGACCTCACAATTTTTTTAAAAATTTAAAACATAGTCATTTTTGTCACTTCTTGGCCGAGACTTCAAATCTTCCAATCCATTTTTCTCTCATTCTTTTGTTGATTTTTTTGCAGCATTATGAGTGACTTTCAGTCACCCACCTTAACCTTTTATGAAGATCACGTTTTTAGCATTTTTACCCACGCAAAACACAATATTTAACATACAAATTTCAGGCAGCAAACATAGTCAAATTTTCAGCACACACATGCTCAAAACAGTCAACTTAATACACTTTTCCGAAATATATTTTTCATCCTTTACATGATTTTTAACCACACATTCAATAAATAATCACAACCAGACCTCACATTATCTACCAGAAGACATACTAACGCATGCTTTGAATCATTCAAAGGATCTAATGACAGGGGCATGCAACGGGGACAATCTTAGTCTTTCAATCGCGATTTAAACTGAACCTTAAGGGTCTCTTGGGAAAGGGACCAAGAGAGAAGAAAACCCATACCTGAAGTTGTTCAAAAGATGATTAAATCGTGCTGCCTATTCCCCACAAATCCAAAGTTTCACCACCGGAAGAACAAGCAAAATCCGTCAAGAAATTGATTTTTACCTTTCGTTTTTAAGATTATTCTGCTTTTGAGTTTTTAGCTTTCAAGTTCTTGATGAACTTTAGCATTCACGTTTGTTTTTATTTTCTTTTGGTTGAGGCAGATCGTGAATTAGAGTAAAGAGAGTGAGAAACGTGTGGGAGAGTTGTCTTAAGATTAGGAGATAAGGGAGAGACTTAGTCAAATTAGGATTAAATAATAATTAATAAATAAAAATCTGACTTCTACTTTTTCTTAAATCAGCAATTAAATAATAATTATTTAAATTAATTCACCAAATAAAATAAATCAAGTTAAATCATTGCTCCCACCTAGGTTCGAACCTGGGTGGAGCAAGATTTCACTCAAAGGGCCAATTTCGGCCCTTTCTACCCAAATTGCCCCTCCACCATATTAAATAATTAATTAACTAAATATTTAGGGTAATAACAATACTACCCCTAGCCTAAAAAAAAGACCATTTTACCCCTAGACCCTCCAAACTTAACATTACCCCTTTTTAAGTCCGATTAATACTCATTCGGGTAGATCTTCATATTCGGGTGCCCTACATGGATGAACCCAACCTTTCCTAGCTCAACTAACTCACCAAGTTGGTTGGCTTGGCTGTCGCAAGGGTTCAGAGGTCTGTTTCTACGCGCATCAATCCGTGTGAACCCGGTCTAATCGTAGGCATTCTAGACACATTAAACATTACTTTGCATAGCCATTTTTAGGGTTGTTACATTACCCCCCCCCCCCTTAGGAACATTTGTCCCCGAATGATACTTCTTATAATCTTGCACAACGCCAGTCATATCATAACATAGGTATTATACACAATCAAGCAATAACAACCAAGAACAGAGGAGATAAGGAAACTTAGACTTAAGAGTAGGAAGTCTAACCTCAAGAGCTGAAAAGATGAGGGTAGCGGGATCTCATGTCGGCCTCAGCCTCCCACGTAGCACCCTCAACAAGATGATTTCTCCACAATACCTTCACTGTGGCAATCTCCTTGTTCCTCAGCCGCTTGACCTGTCTGTCTAAAATCTCAACAGGTACCTCCTCATAAGACAAGTCTTCATCAACCCCCAAACCTTCAACAGGTAGAATCGATGCTGGATCACCTAGGCACTTCTTTAACATAGAGACATGAAAGACTGGATGAACAGAAGCGAGCTCCGTAGGCAATGCCAACTCATAGGCCACCTCACCCACACGCTGTAGGATCTATATGGCCCAACATACCTCGGACTCAACTTCCCATTCCTGCCAAACCTCATCACCCCCTTCATAGGTGATCTCTTCAAACAGACCTGGTCACCAATATCAAACTCTAAGGGCCATTTTCTGTTGTCTGCATACGACTTTTGCCGACTGTAAGCAGTATCCAACCTGTCCCTAATCACCCTGACCTTCTCTAAGGCCTCATGAATGATCTCTGGACCCAAAATGGATGACTCTCCAACCTCGAACAACCCAACTGGAGACCTACACCTCCTACCATATAGTGCCTCAAACGGTGCCATCCCAATGCTGGAGTGATAGCTGTTATTATACGAGAACTCTATCAAAGCCAGATGGTCGTCCCAACAACCTCTGAAGTCAATCACACACGCTCTCAACATGTCCTCCATTGTCTGAATGGTGCGCTCTGCCTGCCCATCAGTCTGAGGATTAAAGGCAGTACTAAGCTTTACCTGCGTGCCTAACCTCTTCTGGAAGGATCTCCAGAAATGTGAAGTGAACTGATCTTCTCTATCTGAAATGATAGACAAAGGAATCCCACGCCATCTCACAAACTCATCAATATAGAGTCTCGCATAATCATCGGCTTTGTAAGTAAACTTCACAGGGATAAAGTGGGCAGACTTAGTCATCCTGTCCACAATAGCCCATATGGAGTCATGCTGTCTCCTAGTCTACGGAAGGCCAACCACGAAGTCCATATTAATGGCCTCCCACTTCTAAGTCGGAACCTCGATCATCTGAGTAAGACCGCCAGGCTTAAGATATTCTGCCTTAACCTGCTGACAATTAGGACACTTGGCCACATATTCAGCAATGTCCTTATTCATTCCATCTCACCAATAGATCTGCTTAAGGTCATGATACATCTTGGTGGAACCAAGATGTATCGAATATCTTGAACCATGGGCCTCTGCAATAATTTTGGTCCGCAAATCATCCACATCTGGTACACACAGCCTGTCCTGGTACTTAAGTATGCCCTCACCTCCCAAAGCAAAGGACTCATTCATCTTTATCAGCACTGAGTCCTTTAACTCCATCAAAACAGGATCAAGATGCTGACCCTTCTTGACTTAAACTACAAAGTATGATTCAGAACTAGGATGAACTGAAACACCCCCGCTAGTAGAAGCCATCAACCGCACTCCTAGTCTGGCCAGTCTGTGTACATCCTTTACCAACTCCTTCTTCTCATCATCAACGTGGGCTGTACTCCCCATGCTCAACCTGCTCAAAGCATCAGCTACAATATTTGCTTTACCTGGATGGTAGTGGACACTCATATCATAGTCCTTCAACAGCTCCAACCATCTCCACTGCCGTAAATTCAAATCTCTCTGTGTGAAGACATACTGGAGACTCTTGTGGTCTGTGAACACATCCACATGCACTCCATACAAGTAATTCCTCCATAGCTTCAATGCAAAGACCACAGCTGCCAACTCCAGGTCATGAGTGGGATAATTCTTCTCATGAACCTTGAGTTGTCTGGACGCATAGGCTATCACCTTACCACCCTGCATAAGAACAGAACCCAAACCAATCCTAGATGCATCATAATAAACAGTGTAATTCTCACCACACTTAGACAAAGTAAGCACTGGGGATGAAGTGAGTCTGTCATTGAGCTCCTCAAAACTCTTCTCACAAGTCTCCGTCCATTCGAACTTGGCCTTCTTCTTAGTCAAAGCTGTCTATGGGGCAGCAATGGAAGAAAAACCCTTTACGAACCGACGGTAGTAACCAGCCAATCCCAGAAAGCTATGGATATCAGTGGGAGTAAGAGGTTTTTGCCAGTTCTTAATAGCCTCTGTCTTCTGGGGTCTACCTCCACACCCTGATCGGATGCAACATGACCCAGGAAGGTCACAGATCTAAGCCAGAATTCATACTTGCTGAATTTGGCATACAGATGATGTTGTCTAAGTACCTGCAAGGTTAGTCTCAAATGTTGTTCATGCTCTTCCTTGGTCTTAGAGTAGATGAGGATGTCATCAATGAATACCATGACGAAAGAATCAATGTATTCACGGAAGACTCGGTTCATGAGGTCCATAAATATAGCTGGTGCATTAGTGAGACCAAATGACATGACTAAGAACTCATAACGACCATAACGGGTACGAAAGGCTGTCTTTGGGATATCTACATCCCTAACCCTAAGATGATGATACCCTGAACGAAGATCAATCTTCGAGAAGAAACTAGACCCTTGGCGCTGATCGAACAAGTCATCTATTCTGGGAAGTGGATTCTTATTCTTTATAGTGACTTTGTTGAGCTGCTGATAATCGATATACATTCTAAGGGTTCCATCCTTCTTCTTCACTAGGACGAGGATCACACTTGCCATATTCCTTTTTGGGACTCTGCACATCACCTCCATTGCCCTTATTTGGCTCGAGTCTTCCTCCTCTGAGTGTTGCACTCCTCTGAGAGTTAAAAGTTCCCTGAACTCTGATGCCCCTTCTTAAATCTGGGCTGATCACGAACTCCAAAAGTGCTCCTGCCACCCCCTCTGCTAAACCTGTCTGGTCAGAAGGGTTAGGTCTCCTGACCTCACGGACTCTCCTCTTCTTCCTGCTGTCCTCAACCTGCTGGACATGCACCATCAGCCTGGACAAGTCCATGCTATCATGAAGCATCGCAACCCGACACTCCTCCTCCAATTCCTCTGAGATTTCTGTGAGGAACCTACTCATCTCATCCCTGCTGTTAGATACAAGGGAAGTGGCATACCTGGACAATTTAACAAACTTCAGGGAATACTCCCTGACTGTCATCGATCCCTGTTTAAGGTTGATAAACTCCTCAACCTTGGTCTCCTTCATTTCCCTGGGGAAGAATCTCTCCAGGAAGGCTGTCTTAAACAGCTCCCACGTGTCCGGACCTCCGCCCAAAGATCAGCTATTCTGCCACATCTTGCACCAAGACTGTGCAACATCCTTGAGCTGGTAGGAAGCCAGCTCAGCCTTTTCAGTATTGGTGGCCCCCATAGCCACTAAAATCTTATACTCCTCATCAATAAACTCTTGGGATCCTCTGAAGTCTTGGACCCTATGAAAATCGGAGGATTCATCCTCGTAAAGTCCCGAAGTCTGTCTGCCATGCTACGTGCTGGTGGGTTCTCCCGCTGAACCTCCTGTCTGTTGGCTTGGGCCGTCATAGACTGGGCCTGCATAGTGATGGCTTAAGCCATCTGATCCAAAGCGGTCCGCACCTCCGCATGAGTCAACCCAGCTGGGTTAACTGGCATGGCCACTCCTTCAGCTGGAGCCTGGGGTGGAACTTGGTTGCCCCCAGCAGCTGCTCCTCCTCTTCCCCGACCAGCGTTCCTTCTTGTGTTCATTTTTTGAAAAAAAATAAGAATTGATGTTAGACACACTCATAACACCAAGAAATCAGACATTAGAAAAGGCATGATAAGATCAGAAGAAGAGAATTTTTCCTACGCATCATGCAGTCTCTAATTCAGGATAGTGGTGCACTTCACTACCATGACTTAGAAACTACTCGATGTGGTTGATGTGAACTTATTATTCTCGAAATTTGACCTAACACTCTAATACCAAATTTGTCACAACCGAAATCTAGACCCCAGACGAGACCGGCGTTGTTGACCTCTCAGAGGTCGCAGACAAGCCTACATACATCATCGTTACATCATCTAGGTTAATTTTAGCAGAAAATTTGAACTTTTTGTTTAATTAGACTTTATAGTGAGAAACATCGAATTCGTATAAGACTATCTACATAAACTCATAAGCGTTCACAACAACCATCAAATATTAAGATAATCAAATGAAATACATAGTCATATCTGAATAAAACATAAAGTTGCCAAAATGGCAACAATACAATACTGCAAACAACTGAAAAAGAAACACTAGTGGAATATACTCCACTAGCTAATGTCTACGTGTAATGCTAGAAGAAAATAGTAAGCGTCCTCGAAGCATGAGGGCCTACCAAATCCGAATGAAAGCTCCACGTCCGGTTAACTCCAACGTCAACTCGTAAGCTCTAGCGTCCAGCTGCACCTGCACCTAAAAGTAGAGAGTTGTATGGGATCAGTACACACCTGTACTAAGTATGGGTATATGCAAGCACACACCAAGGACATGCATGATTAAAAGAGATCTTTCCTAACGATATGAATTATGGAAAGTCAAGTCAGTGGACTTGCCAAATCGATTTAGGAAAGTCATGCTATGAGAGTAACATGCATCATCATACATTTCATTTTTGGCAAACATCACATAACATATTGCACACATCATATAACTTAGTTCATATCATTTGTTCATATACCATGAGACCTTGGAATCATGAACTTGACATTAAGACTTTCCAAAATGAGGGCTCAACATATGGGACCTCAACTAGGGATCCTTCTTTAGCAAACACATAATCTGCTTCATTCATTCATACGTACTTCATTTTCCTTCATTCGTAAGCTAGTGTAAACACCAGCCATACCTAGGATGTAGCTTAAGATTTTCATCGGGTTCGCTGTGCAATGACCAAGAGTGACCTAGTGTCATTACTTAAGTCTAGCTCACCTCTTGATTATCCAATCCTAACACCTTTGGTATCGTTCATTTCATTATGTGCATTACTTGAGGCTGGCCTCATTCTTTCTTTGGAAACTTTAACCTTAACCGACATAGATCATGTGAGCATCATGAAATCCAGTGTTTAACCCCACACCGAAAAGAGGTGGAATCACCGGCCAAAGTGAACCAAATCATGCTAGCGTATATAGGGAGTCGAGCCCTGCTAGAACCCTATATTGGCAGTATAGGTTCAAAACTAGGATATATAAGGAGACCCATACCCGTCGGGACGGACAATCTCATCTCATGAGAATTACACGAACCTCTGTCTTCCCGAAAGAAGGAATCGCAACTTCTAGCATGAGGGCATCATCTCATTCATCATAGAAGCTGACTTCTAGCATGAGGGCATCCTAGCTCATTAAATAATTTCCCATATCATCATTAGTATTAAGTAAGCATTAACTTCAATACTTTCATTAGAGTATTCATAGAGACTGGTGTCTTCATTAACTTTACACTCTCATAAATGAGTACGTCTTGGTAACATTTACTTAGGCTCATTTGAGATTTCTCTCACCTTTCGCATTATCCTCTTATCATGTTGTCACCAAATTCTTTAACTTTAGCACGTTTACTCTTCATAATTACTCACCATTTTACGTGAATGTTCATTTCATCGTATGCCAATGCACTTGGCCCTTTAGGGTGTGTCACACTCTTACTTAACCCCTCCGGGGTTTCATTATCTCATCACATAACATCTTAGGTTCACTTACTTTTGAACGTATGCTAGACTTATGAGTCCACACATACAAGCCATGAGGCTTCATTCATAGTTTGTCTAAGTGATTCATATTTACCCAAGATTATGTGGTACAAGACTTATGCATCTTGTAGATATGCCAAGATATTGATTTTAATCTTTGGAAGAAGCATTCATTAAATATTTGTTTACGTATGACTTATGTATCAACATGGAATTGGGCAAGGGAACCCGATTTTGAATCCCTTGGACAACACTTAATCTAATATTAAACTTGGTGATTGCATTTTTCAGATTTGGGGGACCCTAGTTCGATCCCCATCAGCCCCATAATATTTCCTTTCTTTTTCTCCTCTCTTTTTCGTCCAAGGCAAGGAGTTTGTGGGATCAATCCCCCACAAGCTCATTCATTTTCTCTTAATTTATCTTTTAACTTTCTCACCTATCCAAGAGGTTGTGGGTTCAATCCTCATTCACCTCATTTTATATTTCTCCTTTATTTTTCTCCTAACTCTCTCATCTATTCAAGAGGTTGGGGGTTGAATCCCCACTCTCCACATTTATTTTTCTCCTTTATTTTTCTCCTAACTCTCTCATTCATTCAAGAGGTTGGGGGTTCAATCCCCACTATCCACATTTATTTTTCTCCTAACTCTCTCATCCATTCAAGAGGTTGGGGGTTTAATCCCCACTCTCCACATTTATTTTTCCTTTCATTTTTTTTCATGAAATTTTTATGTAATTTACATTTGGTGAGGTCCTGGGTTCCATTCCCAATGACCTCACAATTTTTAAAAAAATTTAAAACATAGTCATTTTTCTCACTTCTTGGCCGAGCTTCAAATTTCCAGCAAGCTGGAAATTTGGTCTCTTCCAATCCATTTTTCTCTCATTTTTTGTTGATTGTTTTTGCAGCATGAGTGACATTCAGTCAGCCACCTTAACATAACATTTTTAGCATTTTTACACACGCAAAACACAACATTTAACAAACAAATTTTAGGTAGCAAACATAGTCAGATTTTCAGCACACACATGCTCAAAACAGTCAACTTAATACACTTTTCCGGAATATAATTTTCATCCTTTACATGATTTCCTACCACAAATTCAATACATAATCACAACCAGACCTAAAATTATCTACCAGAAGACATACCAATGCATGCTTTGAATAGTTCAAAGGATCTAATGACAGGGGCATGCAACGGGGACAACCTTAGTCTTTCAATCGCGATTTAAACTGAACCTTAAGGGTCTCTTGAGAAAGGGACCAAGAGAGAAGAAAACCCATACCTAAAGTTGTTCGAAAGATGATTAAACCATGCTGCCTATTCCCCACAAATCCAAAGTTTCACCACCGGAAGAACAAGCAAAATTCGTCGAGATATTGATTTTTACCTTTCGTTTTTAAGATTATTCTGCTTTTGAGTTTTTAGCATTCAAGTTCTTGATGAACTTTAGCATTCACGTTTGTTATTGTTTTCTTTTGGTTGAGGCAGATCGTGAATGAGAGTAAAGAGAGTGAGAAATTTGTGGGAGAGTTGGCTTAGGATTAGGAGATAAGGGAGAGACTTAGTCAAATTAGGATTAAATAATAATTAATAAATAAAAATCTGACTTTTCCTTTTTCTTAAATATGCAATTAAATATTAATTAATTAAATTAATTCACCAAATAAAATAAATCAAGTTAAATCATTGCTCCCACCTAGGTTCGAACCCGGGTGGAGCAAAATTTCACTCAAAGGGCCAATTTCGGCCCTTTCTACCCAAATTGCCCCTCCACCATATTAATTAATTAATTAAATAAATATTTAGGGTAATTACAATACTACCCCTAGCTTGGAAAAAGACCATTTTACCCCTATACCCTCCAAACTTAAGATTACCCCTTTTTAAGTCCGATTAATACTCATTCGGGTAGATCTTCATATTCGGGTGCCCTACATGGCTGGACCCAACCTTTCCTAGCTCAACTAACTCACCAAGTTGGTTGGCTTGGGTGTTGCAAGGGTTTAGAGGTCTGGTTCTACGCGCATTAATCTGTGTGAACCCGGTCTAATCGTAGGCATTCTAGACACATTAAGCATCACTTAACATAGCCATTTTTAGGGTTGTTACAGTATGTGCATTGAAGATTTTTATATGACTTAGCATGTTTTCTGAAGATATGATAAATAAATGTTTTTTATGCATATCCCTATGTGTTATGTGCATATACCCGTACTTAGTACATGTGGCGTACTAACCCTATTACTTTATTTACTACAACTGTAGGTTTCGGCCATTGAAGTTAAAGCGGTCGATTTGAAGAAGCTTGGAACTCTTTCTCCAAGTCATGATAGATCCTAAAGTTCGGGACGTTACCATTTAAATTTCTAGCCTCATAAAGATTTAGTAGTTTTTATAATACGTTATTCTGTTATGTTCTTTGGATTCTTTTGTATTAAGGCCTATATGGTATATTGACTATTATTGGCTAAGTTTAGATTTGTACTCTTTAGATGGTTTTTATATATGTGAGACAAGTTTTAGAACACCGTATGAATATTAAGTATGAAGTGTAAGTATACTTCAATTAGTATATTAAAAGTCTTTACAATTTTTAATGATCACATGTGATGACGAATGCTAAGAGACTTGTCTGCGATCTCTGAGAGGTTAACGACGCCGGTCTCATCCGGGGTATGAAGTCCGGGTGTGAAAGTGCTGGTAAACGTGGTTCTTGTCAAAGAGTGGATAAAAGGGGGTGTTGATCGATGGTCACGGACTACGGAGCATAGTCTGACCTACGGACCGTAGGTCCGTCTGCCGATCAAGACTTAACCAATTTTTTTTGGTTGAATTTTGGGAGTCTCTGATCCTATCGACGGATGTGCAGAAAGGACCGTGGGTTAGGATACGGTCCGTCGATGGCAACGTTGGTTGCACCTGCTGATTTTTTTCTGAAAACTGATTTTTGGTCTATTTTGGATATGAGGTGTTACAATATCTACCCCTTGGGGACATTTGTCCTCAAATGAAGACTAAACTAGCTAAAATTGATGGAGAGAGCAGCAAACCCTACTACTAAACACTGAGAATTGAGTTTCAGACTAGATTGAGTTCCAAGAGCATGCAAATACGTTGAAAATGCAAGTACAAACTGAGGGAACATGATTCTAAGACTGAATTCACGCATGAATAACTGGAAAACTGAAGAGAAACTATTACCTCAAGATGAAGTGGAACCGGAAGGAAAGAGGTGAGGATACTTGGCTTTCATGACTGCTTCTACTTCCCAAGTAGCTCCCTCTGCAGCCTGACTCCTCCACAAAACCTTGACTAGATGTTGTTGTTATTGGTGTAGTTTGTGTTGTTGTTGTTGGTGGTTTTGTTGTTATTGTTATTGTTGTTATTGTTGTTGTTATCGTTGGTAGTGGTGTTGGTGTTGGTGTTGGTGTTGTTATTGGTGTTGTTGTTGTTGTTGTTGTTGTTGTTGTTGTTTTTGTTTTTGTTACTGTTAGTTATGTTATTGTTGTTATTATTTTTGTTATTGTTGTAGTTGTTGTTATAGTTGTTGTTATTATTGTTGTTGTTATTGCTGTTGTTGTTGTTGTTCTTGTTGTTGTTGTTGTTAGTGGTGTTGGTGGTGTTGGTGGTGTTTGTGTGTTATTGGTGGTGTTGGGGTTGGTGTTATTTTGTTGTTGTTGTTGTGTTGTCGTTGTTGTTGTTGGTGGTGGTGTTTTTGTTGCTGTTGTTGTTGTTACTTTTGTTGTTGCTGTTGTTGTTGCTGTTGTTGTTGTTGTTGCCGTTGTTGCTGTTGTTATTGTTATTGTTGTTGTTATTGTGTTATTATTTTTGTTGTTATTGTTTTTGTTGTTGTTGTTGTTGTTGTTATTGTTTTTGCTATTGTTGCTATTGTTGGTGCTGCTGTTGTTGTTGTTGGTGGTGGTGGTGGTGTTATTCTTGTTGTTGTTGTTGTTGTTGTTGTTATTATTGATGATGATGATGAAGATGATGATATTGCTATTATTGATGTTGTTATTCTTGTTGGTGTTGTTGGTGTTGGTGTTAGTGTTGTTGGTGTTGTTATTGGTGTTGGTGTTGGTGTTGTTGGTGTTGTTGGTGTTGGTGGTGGTAATGGTGTTGTTGATGTTGTTGTTGTTGTTGTTGTTGTTGTTGGTGGTGGTGGTGGTGGTGTTGTTGGTGGTGTTGTTGTTATTGGTGTTGTTTGTGTTGTTGTTGTTGTTGTTATTGTTATTGTTGTTATTGTTGTTGGTGTTGGTGTTCTTGTTATTATTGTTGTTGTTGTTATTTTTGTTGTTGTTGGTGTTGGAGTTGTTGTTGGTGTTAGTGTTGTTGCTGTTGATATTGGTGGTGGTGTTGGTGTTTTTGTTGTTGTTTTTGTTGTTTGTGTTGGTGTTGGTGCTGTTATTGTTCTTGTTTTTGTTGTTGTTCTTGTTGTTCTTGTTATTATTGTTGTTATTGTTATTGTGTTGGTGTTGCTATTGTTGTTTTAGTTATTGGTGTTGTTTGTGTTGTTATTGTTGTTGTTGTTGTTGTTGTTGATATTGTTGTTGTTATTGTTGTTTGTGTTGGTGTTGTTATTATTGTTGTTGCTGTTGTTGTTATTATTGTTGTTGTTGTTGCTCTGTTGCTGTTGCTAATGCTGTTGTTGTTGCTATTGCCGTTGTTGTTGTTGGTGGTGTTGTTGTTGTTGTTGTTGTTGTTGTTGGTTGGTGGTGGTGGTGTTGTTGTTGTTGTTGTTGTTGTTGTTGGTGGTGGTGGTGGTGTTTTGTTGTTATTGTTGTGTTGTCGTTGTTGTTGTTGGGTGGTGGTTTTTTTTTTATTGCTGTTTTTGTTGTTGTTATTGATGTTTCTGTTGTTATTGTTGTTGTTGTTGTAGTTGTTATGTTAATGTTTTGTTATTGTTTTTGTTGGTGTTATTGTTTGTCACGACCCAACCCGATGGGCCATGACTAGTGCCCGTTTTGGACACTCATAAACAAACCTGCTAAGTATAACCAACTGAAACTAAGACAATATGGAGTTTAATCAAATCAAACCTACCCCAACGCCAATATATATAAAGTGGATCTGTCTCCTAAGGAGTCATAACCATTTAACCGTAACAACATATGCGAGCCGACAAGGCCGCAATATCCAAAGCATAATAGCATACACAAGCCGACAAGGCTGCCCCTGTACACGAGGATATCACAAACAAACCATGTCCAGACCATTATCCAAAACATACATACAACCCACATAATGTCTGCAGACCTCTAAGAGTATAGTAGTGAAACTCGACGGGACAGGGCCCCGCCGTACCCATAGATAAGCAAAAGATTACATAGGAAGTTATGTACCAAAACGACTGGGCTCCGGAACAGTGGAGCTCCCTCAATCGGCAGAGTAGATATCCTAGGCAGAGGATCACCGAACTGTGCGTCTACATATGCGGGCATGAAACGCAGCCCCCCCCCCCCCGAGGAAAGGGGGTCAGTACGGACAATGTACTGAGTATGTAAAGCATAAGGTAAAGATGACAGGATACCAACATGATAAGTCGAAACAAGATATCGCTACACATGAACCTTATAAGTGAAAATCATACATATCTTTAACATATAAGGTGCCCAGCTTCCCTAGTAAGGGACTCGGCAAAATAATCATCATATATATACATCATACGTACCCGGCCCTCTAGTGAGGGACTCGGTGAAATAGTCATCACATCATCTCCGTCATCATCATCATTATAACCATCCTCATCACCAATCATATATATAATATACATACCCGGCCCTCTAGTGAGGGACTCGGTGACATATGCAAGAAACTCCGCACGAACATTACTCGGCCCGGGACTCGGTGAAATGATAAATGACTCTATGCACGAGCAGAACATTATGAGCAACCATATGCAATTAAAATCATTTCTTATAACTCAATAGAACAATAAACGTGAACCAGCAAGGAGTATTACCAAAGATTAACGTTTTATCAAGATTATGAACCTTTAACACGATATGAAAACGTAAAATCTCAATGACTCTAAGAAGCACTACCATAGATATGAGAAATCACCATAGCCTTAGACATAGCCGATATATAGAGGAATAGTTTGTGTAAGCAAAAATATACGTCACCTAGACGCTCTAGAAGTAAGTATCAAACCTGTCCGTCATTCGCTCATTTTTAAGAGTCATGCCAAACAAAGAAAGAAAGGATAGCGTTACATACCATATAGTCGAGCCGCACTTCCAATATTTACTACCCAATCTATTAATCTATAACAAGCAACAATCGTGCCGCAATTAGATAGACGTCGCACTTTACTACTTATTGTAAGCTAGCTAATAATCTAACGAAAATCTGGCAGCACTTCCCCTATTTTCCTTACTTCGTCCCAATCCGAAAACAACTCAAATTATCCACAGCAATACCAATAACAAATATAATCCAACGAATCATATTAAACAGCCCAATCCCTAACATGACACCACTAATAATCCGCTTATGGTTTCCGTTCATACTTAGCACATTTAATAACTAAAACAAATTTCCTAAGCTACTGGTCACGCCCCCTTCTTACATTAATGGTTAATTAACAATAGCATTCTAAGAAATTAACACACCAAGCAAAGAGATTACTAACCAAATTCTTTTGCAGTTGCTGGAGAGCTTCAAGTCTCGTTTCAAGAATGTGTTGTCTTCTACAATTAATCTATACCACAAGGGAATTGCTAGATTCCTAGAGCATTTCATCTACCAAGTGTTTGCAAATTTGTTTTTGCTTAAAGCATGGGCTGGCCGAGAGTGCATTTGCCTTAAGTGGTGGGGTACACTTGATTAATTTAATCCTAATCATCCACTAATTACTCCCCCACTAATGTTCCCCACTAAGGCCACTAATTAATTCCCACTAATGCTAATGACACCACATCAGCCACTATCATGCATTTGCCTTGAGTGGTGGGGTCCACTTGATTAATTTAATCCTAATCATCCACTAATTACTCCCCCACTAATGTTCCCCACTAAGGCCACTATTTAATTCCCCACTAATGCTAATGACACTACATCAGCCACTATCATACTTAATATCACATTTGGAATTAACATCCTTGCCTAATATTTCTTTAATCACTTGGAACTTAAAATAAAATCTCATTCCCCGGACTTACATCGACTAGCTCATGACGCGCACTACGTATAAAAAATACGAGGCGTAACATCCTTTCCCCCTTAGGAACATTCGTCCTCGAATGTTAAGTTAGCATTTTACAAAAAAAAAAAAATCCCGCGATGTCTCCCTAACAGTTATACCTATCAACCTGCATTCCGTAACTTACAGATACCTCACAGAGTCACAACTTACTACATAATCTCGTTTATCAATCAATATAGTCAAGCTAGGAATTGAATTACCTGCATGTACGGGGAACAAGTAAGGATACTTATTCTTCATTTCGTCTTCCGCTTCCCAAGTCATCTCCTCCCTATTATCATTTCGCCACAACACTTTGACGGAAGCCACATCCTTAGTACGTAACCTTCTAACATGGCGATCAAGTATAGCTATGGGTTTCTCCTCATATGACAACTCCTCTATTACCTGAACATCATCTATAGGGCATACTCTATAAGGATCACCAATACATTTACGTAGCATCGATACATGAAAGACTGGATGTACCGCCTCCAAATCAGATGGTAGATCCAACTCATAGGCAACCTTGCCTATCCTACGAACAATCTGATAAGTCCCAATGTATCTCGGACTGAGCTTCCCTTTCCTACCGAATCTCATCACACCCTTCATGGGTGATACCTTCAGGAATACCCAGTCACCAATTTGAAATTCCAAATCTCGATGCCGATTATCTGCATATGACTTCTGTCAACTCTGGGCTGCTAATTATCTTTCCTGAATAAGCTTCACCTTGTCAACAGCTTGCTGAATCATATCCGGGCCTATTAATGTATTCTCGCCAACATCAAACCAACCAATAGGTGACCTGCACTTCCTCCCATATAAGGCCTCGTACGGTGCCATCTGGATACTAGAATGGTAGCTATTATTATAGGAAAACTCAATGAGCGGCAAGTGATCATCCCAGCTACCTTTGAAGTCAATAATACAGGCCCGCAACATATCTTCTAATGTCTAAATAGTACGCTTAGCCTGCCCATCAGTCTGAGGGTGAAATGCTGTGCTAAGGTTCACCTGTGTCCCCAATCCCTTCTGAAACGATATCCAAAAGTTGGCTATAAATTGAGCTCCTTTGTCTGATATGATGGGAGTGGGAACCCCATGAAGTCTCACTATCTCCGTGACATATAACCTCGCATAATCTTCAGCCGAATAAGTAGTCCTGACTGGAAGAAACTGGGCCGATTTCGTCAGCCTATCTACAATAACCCATATAGAGTCATACTTCCGTTGAGTGCGAGGTAAGCCTATAATGAAGTCCATATTAATCATCTCCCATTTCCAAGTCGGGATCTCTATCTCCTGTAATAATCCACCAGGCTTTTGATGTTCGATCTTGACTTGTTAACTATTTGGGCACTGAGCAACAAATTCCGCTATGTCCTTTTTTATGCCATCCCACCAGTATAAGCATCTGAGGTCATGATACATTTTCGTTGACCCTGGGTGAATAGAATAACGGGCAGAGTGTGCCTCTCCCATAACCTGCCATCGTAGCCCCGCAATATCAGGTACACACAATCTGCCTTCATATCGTAACACTCCATCAGGTGTAACCTTAAATGGGGTCTTTTTCTTTTGAAGAGTTGCATCTCTATACTGTGCCAGAATAGGGTCCTCGTACTTGTGTCTCTTTACCTCATCTATGATTGAGGACTCAGCAACCTCTCGAATAGAAACTCCACTATCTTCTAAATTAGCCAGACGAGGGCTGGATAGCCGCTGAATCTCCCGAACCATCTCCCTCCTTTCTGGTTGTACATCTGTCAAGCTACCCATGGACTTACGGCTGAGAGCATCTGCTACAACATTTGCTTTCCCTGGATGATATAAAATATCAACATCATAATCCTTTAGCAACTCTAACCACCGTCTCTGTCGTAAGTTCAGCTCCTTCTGTTTAAAGATATATTGGAGACTCTTATGATCTGTATAGATGTCCACATGGACACCATATAAATAATGCCTCTATATCTTCAAGGCATGAACCACGACTGCTAACTCCAGATTGTGGGTAGGATAATTCTTTTCATGCTTCCTAAGCTGTCGGGAGTCATAGGCTATAACTTTTCCATGCTGCATCAATACACATCCTAGCCCAACACCCGAAGCATCACAATAAATAACATAGCCGTCTGGTACCTCCGGAAGAGTTAGGACTGGAGCTGTAGTCAATTTGTCTTTCAATAGCTGGAAGCTTCGCTCACAAGCATCAGTCCACTGGAACTTGGCTGCCTTTTGAGTTAGCCTTGTCAAAGGCGCTGAAATTGAGGCAAACTTTTCTACGAATCTCCTGTAATATCCTGCTAACCCTAGAAAGTTGCGTACCTCAGTAGGTGTTGTAGGTCTGGGCCAAGTTTTTACCGCCTCAATCTTCTGCGTGTCTACCCGAATACCATCAGCTCCAATAATATGCCCCAAGAATGCCACTGAAGTCAACCAGAACTCGCACTTGGAGAACTTAGCATACAACTTCTGGTGCTGAAGCACCCTAAGTACCGTCCTTAAATGGTCTGCATGCTCCTCTTCTGAACGTGAATAGACCAGAATATCGTCTATAAATACAATAACAAACATATCAAGGAATGGTTTAAACACCCGGTTCATTAAATCCATAAACACCGCTGGAGCATTAGTCAGCCCAGAAGACAGCACTCTAAACTCATAATGCCCGTATCGGGTCCGGAATGCCATTTTTGGAATATCTGCCTCCCTTACCCACACCTGATGATAACCTGGCCGCAAGTCTATATTTGAAAAACACTTAGCACCCTGCAACTGATCAAATAGATCGTCAATCCTTGGGAGGGGATACCTGTTCTTTACGGTTACTTTGTTCAGCTGCCTATAATCAATACACATCCGCAGCGACCCATCCTTCTTCCTCACAAACAGTATCGGTGCTCCCCAAGGTGATGTACTAGGCCTAATGAAGCCCTTTTTTAGCAAATCTCTCAATTGCTCTTTCAACTCTTTCAACTCAACAGGTGCCATTCTATAAGGAGGTATATATATAGGCTGGGTATCTGGCAGTACATCTATAGTAAACTCTATCTCTCATTCTGGAGGAAGGCCTGGAAGTTTCTCTGGGAATACATCGGGAAATTCCTTAACTACCGGGACTGATTGAAGAGTCGGTGCCTCTGCCTTTATGTCATGAACCCGAACCAGATGATAAATATAGCCTTTTCTAACCATCTTCCTGGCCTTAAGGTATGAAATAAAATTACCTTTCGGCGATACTGTACTCCCCTTCCACTCTATAATCGGTTCCCCTGGAAATTGAAATCGAACTATCTTTCCTCTGCAATCAACATTAGCATAACAAGCAGCCAACCAATCCATGCCCATGATAATATCAAACTCAATCATATTTAACTCTATTAGATCTGCTACGGTATGACGACTATATATAACCACTGAACAATTCTTATATACTCGCGTAGCTATGACAGAATCTCCTACAGGTGTAGCTACCTCAAATGGTTCTATCAACTCAGACTCTATTCCGATCCTACTAGCAACTAAGGGGGATATAAATGATAAGGTGGAACCTGGGTCTATCAATGTATACACACTTTGGGAGAATAGTGATAATATACCTGTGATCACATTAGGTGACGCCTCCTGATCCTGCCTACTAGTCAAAGCATATATGCGGTTCGAGGGACCGCTAGAACTGGGAGCTCCACCACGACCTCTACCACGGCCTGCTGGCGCCTGAATACCCTGCCCCGTAGGGCGCATAGCCACAGAAGAAGATGAACCAGCAACGGACCCAGTAGGCTGTGCCATACCACCGGCTCTACCTCTAAAGGGACACTCCCTTATAGTATGACCCTGACGGCCTCAAGAAAAACACGCACCTGTAGTCCAACGACATTCCCCAGGATGGGACCTAATACAGCGAGAACACCGAGGCAAAGGTGGCCTCGACTGGCTCAAACCCCTGCCCATCTGTGACCCTGCCGCCCTAGAGCTCTGACCATTTTCCGAATATCCCGTACGATCGAACCCCCTACCCATAGAACATGGGGGTGCACTCTATGCTGGCTGGGAAGAAAATCTAACATGCTTTTGAGACTGCCCGCCTCGAAACTCGTCAGGATAACCTGCTGATCTATCCCTCTTATGCTGGCCACTATTATAATCTCTATCTGGCTGACGTCCCCGGTGCCGATCCTCTACCCCCTGTGCATATGCCTCCACCCGAGCAATGTCCATACCTGGCTGAAGAGTCACTGCCATAAAACCGTCAATCAGATAACGATCCAATCCCATCACATAACGATGTACCCTGTCTGCCATATCAGCCTCAATAGTAGGCGCATGCCTAGCCAATGAATCAAACTCGAGGCTATACTCTCGAACGCTCCTGCCATTCTGCCTCAAATGCAAGAATCTATCGACTCTAGCTCGCTTCATCTCTGGAGGTAGGAAATGGCCCTAGAAAGCCTCCACAAATTCATCCCATACCGCTGGAGGAGAACCCTCACCCCTAGATAACTACCAAGACTCATACAAATTAATAGCTACATCCCGCAAACGATACGTAGCCAACTTAACCGACTCGGTCTCCGAAGTCTTGATTATCCTCAATGTACGCTGCATCTAACGAATAAACTCTTGCGGATCATCCTGGGGCCTTGACCCAAAGAACTCTGGAGGATTACAACTTAAGAAGTCACGAGCCCTTAAGCTATCAGATCTGTCCGCATGATCAACTCCTAGTCCATGCCTGCGAGTCTGACTTGCCACTAATCTAGTCAGCAACTGAACCGCATCTCTCATGGCCCTATCCTCCGCCCCTGGCTGAGGAGCTGGAGGTTCAGGTGCTGGGGCCTCGGGGGCTGGTGGCGGTGTAGCAGAGCTCTCCGACTGGAGCACAATACCAGGCATAGACTAGGCACGGGCCCTAGTAACTCTCCGGGTCTGACTAGTACTTTCTGCTACCGATTTGCCCTTCTGGGCGACTGTCGCTTTCTTTGGAGGCATAGCTGAAAACATAGGGATTCGTTAGAGAGGGATTATCCTGTTAATATAGCTCTATCGCACGATCTAGAATATGAAGAAAGGATGACATCCTAAATGTCCTATAGCTTCCTGTTTATAGATGTGGTGCACTACACACTGATAAACAAGACTCTACTAGACACGGTCTGTAGACACTTCCGAGGAAGAACCGCTCTGATACCACTTTTGTCACGACCCAACCCGACGGGTCGTGACTAGTGCCCGTTTTGGACACTCATAAACAAACCTGCTAAGTATAACCAACTGAAACTAAGACAATATGGAATTTAATCAAATCAAACCTACCCCAACGCCAATATATATAAAGTGGATCTGTCTCATAAGGAGTCATAACCATTTAACCACAACAACATACGCGAGCCGACAAGGCCGCACTATCCAAAGCATAATAGCATACACAAGCCGACAAGGCTGCCCCTGTACACGCGGATATCACAAACAAACCATGTCCAGACCATTATCCAAAACATACATACAACCCACATAATGTCTGTAGACCTCTAAGAGTATAGTAGTGAAACTCGACGGGACAGGGCCCCGCCATACCCATAGATAAGAAAAGATTACATAGGAAGTTATGTACCAAAATGACTGGGCTCCAGAACAGTGGAGCTCCCCCAATCGACAGAGTAGATATCCTAGGCGGGAGGATCACCGAACTACGCGTCTACGCCTGCGGGCATGAAACGCAGCCCCCCCCCCCCGAGGAAAGGGGGTCAGTACGGAAGATGTACTGAGTATGTAAAGCATATGGTAAAGATGACAGGATACCAACATGATAAGTCGAAACAAGATATCGCTACACATGAACCTTATAAGTGAAAATCATACATATCTTTAACATATAAGGTGCCCAGCTTCCCTAGTAAGGGACTCGGCAAAATAATCATCATATATATATATCATACGTATCCGTCCCTCTAATGAGGGACTCGGTGAAATAGTCATCACATCATCTCCGTCATCATCATCATTATAACCATCCTCATCACCAATCATATATATAATATACATACCCGGCCCTCTAGTGAGGGACTCGGTGACATATGCAAGAAACTCCGCACGAACATTACTCGGCCTGGGACTCGGTGAAATGATAAATGACTCTATGCACGAGCAGAACATTATGAGTAACCATATGCAATTAAAATCATTTCTTATAACTCAATAGAACAATCAACATGAACCAGCAAGGAGTATTACCAAAGATTAACGTTTTATCAAGATTATGAACCTTTAACACGATATGAAAACGTAAAATCTCAATGACTCTAAGAAGCACTACCATAGATATGAGAAATCACCATAGCCTTAGACATAGCCGATATATAGAGGAATAGTTTGTGTAAGCAAGAATATACGTCACCTAGACGCTCTAGAAGTAAGTATCAAACCTGTCCGTCATTCGCTTATTTTTAAGAGTCATGCCAAACAAAGAAAGAAAGAATAGCGTTACATACCGTATAGTCGAGCCGCACGTCTAATATTTACTGCCCAATCTATTAATCTATAACAAGCAACAATCGTGCCGCAATTAGATAGACGTCGCGCTTTACTACTTATTGTAAGCTAGCTAATAATCTAACGAAAATCCGGCAGCACTTCCCCTATTTTCCTTACTTCGTCCCAATCCGACAACAACTCAAATTATCCACAGCAATACCAATAACATATATAATCAAACGAATCATATTAAATAGCCCAGTCCCTAATACGACACCACTAATTATCCGATTATGGTTTCCGTTCATACTTAGCACATTTAATAACTAAAACAAATTTCCAAAGCTACTAGTCACGCCCCCTTCTTAACATTAATGGTTAATTAACAATAGCATTCTAAGAAATTAACACACCAAGCAAAGAGATTACTAACCAAATTCTTTTGCAGTTGCTGGCCGAGAGCTTCAAGTCTCGTTTCAAGACTGCGTTGTCTTCTACAATTAATCTATAGCACAAGGGAATTGCTAGACTCCTAGAGCATTTCATCTACCAAGTGTTTGCAAATTTGTTTTTGCTTAAAACATGGGCTGGCCGAGAGTGCATTTGCCTTGAGTGGTGGGGTCCACTTGATTAATTTAATCCTAATCATCCACTAATTACTCCCCCACTAATGTTCCCCACTAAGGCCATTAATTAATTCCCTACTAATGCTAATGACACTACATCAGCCACTATCATGCATTTGCCTTGAGTGGTGGGGTCCACTTGATTAATTTAATCCTAATCATCCACTAATTACTCCCCCACTAATGTTCCCCACTAAGACCACTAATTAATTCCCCACTAATGCTAATGACACTACATCAGCCACTATCATACTTAATATCACATTTGGAATTAATATCCTTGCCTAATATTTCTTTAATCACTTGGAACATAAAATAAAATCTCATTCCCCGGACTTACATCGACTAGCTCATGACGCGCACTACGTATAAAAAATACGAGGCGTAACATCATACCACTTTTGTCACGACCCAACCCGATGGGCCGTGACTAGTGCCCGTTTTGGACACTCATAAACAAACCTGCTAAGTATAACCAACTGAAACTAAGACAATATGGAATTTAATCAAATCAAACCTACCCCAAAGCCAATATATATAAAGTGGATCTGTCTCATAAGGAGTCATAACCATTTAAACGTAACAACATACGCGAGCCGACAAGGCCGCAGTATCCAAAGCATAATAGCATACACAAGCCGACAAGGCTGCCCCTGTACACGTGGACATCACAAACAAACCATGTCCATACCATTATCCAAAACATACATACAACCCACATAATGTCTTTAGACCTCTAAGAGTATAGTAGTGAAACTCGACGGGATAAGGCCCCGCCGTACCCATAGATAAGCAAAAGATTACATAGGAAGTTATGTAACAAAACGACTGGGATCCGGAACAGTGGAGCTCCCCCAATCGGCAGAGTAGATATCCTAGGCGGGAGGATCACCGAACTGTGCGTCTACACCTGCGGGCATGAAACGCAGCCCCCCCTCCCCCGAGGAAAGAGGGTCAGTACGAACAATGTACTGAGTATGTAAAGCATAAGGTAAAGATGACAGGATACCAACATGATAAGTCGAAACAAGATATCGCTACACATGAACCTTATAAGTGAAAATCATACATATCTTAACATATAAGGTGCTCAGCTTCCCTAGTAAGGGACTCGGCAAAATAATCATCATATATATATATATATATCATACGTACCCGGCCCTCTAGTGAGGGACTCGGTGAAATAGTCATCACATCATCTTCGTCATTATCATCATTATAACCATCCTCATCACCAATCATATATATAATATACATACCCGACCCTCTAGTGATGGATTCAGTGACATATGCAAGAAACTCCGCACGAACATTACTCGGCCCGGGACTCGGTGAAATGATAAATGACTCTATGCATGAGCAGAACATTATGAGTAACCATATGCAATTAAAATCATTTCTTACAACTCAATAGAACAATCAACGTGAACCAGCAAGGAGTATTACCAAAGATTAACGTTTTATCAAGATTATGAACCTTTAACACGATATGAAAATGTAAAATCTCAATGACTCTAAGAAGCACTACCATAGATATGAGAAATCACCATAGCCTTAGACATAGCCAATATATAGAGGAATAGTTTGTGTAAGCAAGAATATACGTCACCTAGACGCTCTAGAAGTAAGTATCAAACCTGTCCGTCATTCGCTCATTTTTAAGAGTCATGCCAAACAAAGAAAGAAAGGATAGCGTTACATACCGTATAGTCGAGCCGCACGTCCAATATTTACTGCCCAATCTATTAATCTATAACAAGCGACAATCGTGCCGCAATTAGATAGACTTCGCGCTTTACTACTTATTGTAAGCTATCTAATAATCTAACAAAAATCCGGCAGCACTTCCCCTATTTTCCTTACTTCGTCCCAATCCGACAACAACTCAAATTATCCATAGCAATACCAATAACACATATAATCCAACGAATCATATTAAACAGCCCAATCCCTAACACGACACCACTAATAATCCGATTATGGTTTCCGTTCATACTTAGCACATTTAATAACTAAAACAAATTTCCTAAGTTACTGGTCACGCCCCCTTCTTAACATTAATGGTTAATTAACAATAGCATTATGAGAAATTAACACACCAAGCAAAGAGATTACTAACCAAATTCTTTTGCAGTTGCTGGCCGAGAGCTTCAAGTCTCGTTTCAAGACTGCGTTGTCTTCTACAATTAATCTATACCACAAGGGAATTGCTAGACTCCTAGAGCATTTCATCTACCAAGTGTTTGCAAATTTGTTTTTGCTTAAAACATGGGCTGGCCGAGAGTGCATTTGCCTTGAGTGGTGGGGTTCACTTGATTAATTTAATCCTAATCATCCACTAATTACTCCCCCACTAATGTTCCCCACTAAGGCCACTAATTAATTCCCTACTAATGCTAATGACACTACATCAGCCACTATCATGCATTTGCCTTGAGTGGTGGGGTCCACTTGATTAATTTAATCCTAATCATCCACTAATTACTCCCCCACTAATGTTCCCCACTAAGACCACTAATTAATTCCCCACTAATGCTAATGACACTACATCAGCCACTATCATACTTAATATCACATTTGGAATTAACATCCTTGCCTAATATTTCTTTAATCACTTGGAACTTAAAATAAAATCTCATTCCCCGGACTTACATCGACTAGATCATGACGCGCACTATGTATAAAAAATATAAGGCGTAACATCATACCACTTTTGTCACGACCCAACCCGATGGGCCGTGACTAGTGCCCATTTTGGACACTCATAAACAAACCTGCTAAGTATAACCAACTGAAACTAAGACAATATGGAATTTAATCAA
This sequence comes from Solanum sitiens, assembly GCA_016801875.1. Taxonomy (NCBI): domain Eukaryota; kingdom Viridiplantae; phylum Streptophyta; class Magnoliopsida; order Solanales; family Solanaceae; genus Solanum; species Solanum sitiens. The sequence continues at coordinate 115,291 of JABWTJ010000059.1, forward strand.
ATCAAACCTACCCCAAAGCCAATATATATAAAGTGGATCTGTCTCATAAGGAGTCATAACCATTTAAACGTAACAACATACGCGAGCCGACAAGGCCGCACTATCCAAAGCATAGTAGCATACACAAGGCGACAAGGCTGCCCCTGTACACGCGGACATCACAAACAAACCATGTCCATACCATTATCCAAAACATACATACAACCCACATAATGTCTGTAGACCTCTAAGAGTATAGTAGTGAAACTCGATGAGACAGGGCCCCACCGTACCCATAGATAAGCAAAAGATTACATAGGAACTTATGTACCAAAACGACTGGGCTCCGAAACAGTGGAGCTCCCCCAATCGGCAGAGTAGATATCCTAGGCGGGAGGATCACCGAACTGTGCGTCTACACTTGCGGGCATGAAACGCAGCCCCCCCCCCAAGGAAAGGGGGTCAGTACGGACAATGTACTGAGTATGTAAAGCATAAGGTAAAGATGACAGGATACCAACATGATAAGTCGAAACAAGATATCGCTACACATGAACCTTATAAGTGAAAATCATACATATCTTTAACATATAAGGTGCTCAGCTTCCCTAGTAAGGGACTCGGCAAAATAATCATCATATATATATATCATACGTACCCGGCCCTCTAGTGAGGGACTCGATGAAATAGTCATCACATCATTATCATCATTATAACCATCGTCATCACCAATCATATATATAATATACATACCCGACCCTCTAGTGAGGGACTCGGTGACATATGCAAGAAACTACGCACGAACATTACTCGCCCGGGACTCGGTGAAATGATAAATGACTCTATGCACGAGCAGAACATTATGAGCAACCATATGCAATTAAAATCATTTCTTATAACTCAATAGAACAATCAATGTGAACCAGCAAGGAGTATTACCAAAGATTAACGTTTTATCAAGATTATGAACCTTTAACACGATATGAAAACGTAAAATATCAATGACTCTAAGAAGCACTACCATAGATATGAGAAATCACCATAGCCTTAGACATAGCCGATATATAGAGGAATAGTTTGTGTAAGCAAGAATATACGTTACCTAGACGCTCTAGAAGTAAGTATCAAACCTGTCCGTCATTCGCTCATTTTTAAGAGTCATGCAAAACAAAGAAAGAAAGGATAGCGTTACATACCGTATAGTCGAGCCGCACGTCCAATATTTACTGCCCAATCTATTAATCTATAACAAGCAACAATCGTGCCGCAATTAGATAGACTTCGCGCTTTACTACTTATTGTAAGATAGCTAATAATCTAACAAAAATCCTGCAGCACTTCCCCTATTTTCCTTACTTCGTCCCAATCCGACAACAACTCAAATTATCCATAGCAATACCAATAACACATATAATCCAACGAATCATATTAAACAACCCAATCCCTAACACGACACCACTAATAATCCGATTATGGTTTCCGTTCATACTTAGCACATTTAATAACTAAAACAAATTTCCTAAGCTACTGGTTACGCCCCCTTCTTAACATTAATGGTTAATTAACAATAGCATTATGAGTAATTAACACACCAAGCAAAGAGATTACTAACCAAATTCCTTTGCAGTTGCTGGCCGAGAGCTTCAAGTCTCGTTTCAAGACTGCGTTGTCTTCTATAATTAATCTATACCACAAGGGAATTGCTAGACTCCTAGAGCATTTCATCTACCAAGTGTTTGCAATTTTGTTTTTGCTTAAAACATGGGCTGGCCGAGAGTGCATTTGCCTTGAGTGGTGGGGTCCACTTGATTAATTTAATCCTAATCATCCACTAATTACTCCCCTACTAATGTTCCCCACTAAGGCCACTAATTACTTCCCCACTAATGCTAATGACACTACATCAGCCACTATCATGCATTTGCCTTGAGTGGTGGGGTCTACTTGATTAATTTAATCCTAATCATCCACTAATTACTCCCCCACTAATGTTCCCCACTAAGGCCACTAATTAATTCCCCACTAATGCTAATGACACTATATCAGCCACTATCATACTTAATATCACATTTGGAATTAACATCCTTGCCTAATATTTCTTTAATCACTTGAAACTTAAAATAAAATCTCATTCCCCGGACATACATCGACTAGCTCATGACGCGCACTACGTATAGAAAATACGAGGCGTAACATTGTTATTATTGTTGTTGGTGTTGCTGTTGTTGCTATTGTTGGTGCTGTTGGTGTTGATGGTGTTGGTGTTGGTGGTGGTGTCGTTGGTTTTATTGTTGTTGTTGTTATTGATAATGATGATGTTGCTGTTGTTGGTGTTTTTGTTGTTGTTGTTGGTGTTGTTGTTGTTGTTGGTGGTGGTGGTGATGTTCTTTTGTTATTGTTATTGGTGTTGGTGTTGGTGTTGGTGTTGTTTTGTGTTATTATTTCTGTTGTTATTATTTTTGTAGTTATTGTTGTTGTTGCTATTGTTGCTATTGTTGGTGTTGTTGTTGTTGATGATGATGATGATGTTGTTGTTGTTGTT